>MPNW01000705.1:43444-88444 GCA_011800805.1 Hirudo medicinalis | reverse complement strand
TTATTTAACATATTTACACTTTACATTCATTTATAAACTCCAGGAAGCATAGAATTCGGACCTGATGCAGGCATGACTGAACTCCGCCATTGGCTGGATGTCCTGAAGAAGCCCAATGAAATGGTTGAACATTGGCACGTTCTCAAAATCCCAAATGTAAACAAAAGCTCACAACCAACCCTATAGCATCAAGAGGACTAATGACTGCCAAAGGGGCTTACAGAATTGCTAATAAGACCCTTTCCGTGCCTTAGAACGATGCTATTGGCTTGCTCACAAATTGACCTACCGTCTGATTGGCTTATTCGTTGCGAGCCCCTCGTTGTGATTGGACGATTTACAGTAGTCGATGACCTATCACTTTCTGCCAATCGAATGTAAGGTTAAAAATAGAAAGAACCACGTTGTTATCAAACATGAGTTTCGTTATCAATGCATCTACGGACCAACGCGTTCAAGCCAAACAAAAAACATGGAGGTTCTTGAATTTTAAACTATCGTTATCAAGTTCTTGTAGGAATCATTGCATGGCGCATGCCACACAATGAACGGCTAATATATTTTAAGGGCGATTTCAATTTAATCGCTAGGGAGTAAGCAGAAGTCAGCGAGGAAGACAAGCAAAAATTCCGTCCATCCATCAGTCACCCACCCAAAACTCAAAATAAAATTTGACAATTAAAAGTTTAATTTGTACGAAATATTGCTTTGCGCCGCCTATTCTTGATTATAATCGAGCCAGCGAGGAACCGTTTTTAAACAGTCTCCTTTCGTAATATTTTCATTGTGTTCGCTAGGGCGGTAGAATTACTGAAACATTCGCTAGGGCAACAAAAGTTAGTCCACCGATCCCAGGCCGACAACCACGAAGACCATTAATATGCACGACTATTACCATCATCGTAATTATGACATTCCAGTGATGGTGACATCACAATCATGATTATGATTGATAAGTAATTGTCATCGTAAGTGATAATTTGTAATTAGAATAATATAAGTAATGATGGTTACAACGGGGGCGTAATGCTGACCAGATGACGAATTTATTTCTGAATAACTGAAGCGAAGCATTCCGATCAGTGGCGACTTTCTATAGCCAATCGACTTGAATCGAAATCATTTGACATCGGAGCAGTAGTAGATTGTGAACACTGACGGTGACGATTCGTGACTTGCACCACTCGAAATCAACTCATAAGCGCGAATTTCTAAAGACGGGAGGAAGCCTAAACGATTTGTACATTAAAATCGGAATTTACAACGGACGAAAATGATAAGCAACAATTTAGGTCGCTTGAATGAAAAGGCCCATCGTCGTTCACATGATCTTCTTCATCAAAGGCAGCTGCAAAGGTGCATCGAAGACTCTGAAATCCGAAATTGAAAACATTTTAAAAAGCTTTAATGCTCGGGAAATGAACCACGTGTCAACTAGATAATGAAGCCTTAAACTACTGCTGATCGCGAACGATTTTCATGAAAAATATGCATTTTTTAAGGGCAACTAAAACTAGATCGCTTGCGAAATGAATGACTCGTCACGCTCCCGAATCGAAAAACCATCGGGAAGTAAAACGCTCGACAAAAACCGCTTTTGAAAATATAACAACTGGTTTTCAGAAGAAAACAAAAATCCTCCAAAACTCGACCCGAAAAATAGCCGAAGCAGTGAAACACTCCTCAAGCTCCTCCAACAGCTATATCTCGAGGGCAAAGAACGAAGTTATGCCTTCCATGAGTCTCTTTGGCATGTGGAGCCGTTTCAACACATTCACCCTCCTTGCGTATCCCCTCCAGAGTGCCAGCCTGCAGAAATCCTGGAGGCTACGGACAGGGATCAGATATTCTTGAAGGGTCGACTTGATGTGCCCCGCGACTTCTTTGTCGAACCCGACTTCACCGCTAGCAACCATTTCGTCAACTTTGCAGCAGATCGAGCCGAAAGCCGTCAGAGCATCGTCCCTGTTCATGTAAGTCAAAATCCCTGCCACTTGGTTCACGGCCGTGGACTTCATCCACCTACTGAAGGCAAACCTTCCCCCCATGAGGGAAAATAGACGAACGAAGTAGAACTCGACAGGATAGCCCTGACAAACCTCTAAAGAGGACTCATCAACCTTTGGGCAGTAGTCTGGGTTAGCACCAAAGTACATGAGCATTCTGGACATGGTGAAAAAGTCAGCAGAGAGGTGGCCCTGAGCATGATGAGATGCTGACAGCTGCATGAGAGAGTGAAGAAGGGAACCACAATTTACTTCCGAATAAGTCGTGTCGGTCCCATTTTCAAGCAGCAACAAGCATATTTGATCGAGCTGCTCCATCATGTTCCAGTTCTCGTGAAACTGAAGGCAGTGGAAATAACAATCGAGCGCGGAACTGCTCGGGTCTCGGCAGGGTAAGTAGTTTTGCGTCGTGCTCGGAGGATTGCGATTTTCATCGAAGTTTGGATCGGCGCCACCCTTGAGCATCGTCTGGAGAGAGTTCAAATAATCGGGCACCCTGCTCGGATCGGCGTCTCGTCCGCAGACGATCGAGTATATCATGCTGTACAGGGGGTACGTACAAGGATGGGAATTGTCGTTGATGTCGAACTTATACTCTAACAGCAGAGAAACCATTTTATTTAGTTGTCCAACTTTGTGCATTCCAGAAGTACAGGCAATGTGGTAGAGGTTTGGCATGTTTCTAGGTTTCTTGGGGTCGATTCTTTTTGTCTTTAGAATCATTCTCATTTCTTCAACTTTAACCTCCTTGGCTCTAACTGCCACAAGTTTGTAGAGATCATCTTCCCCAAATGCCCTAGTCAGTGAGTTGACTAGCAATTGTGAACCAATCCGAAGAGCTGCTAGAAGTTTTTGAATTTCGAGAGATAATCTTTGACCGGGGAATAATTTCTGCAGAAAAAGATCCACATAGTTTTCGTTATCACAAATGACAGCAACATCCATTGCTGAAAAATGTTCATCTTTGTTCTGATAAATTTCTGCAAGGAGGCACTTAAATTTTTCAAAGATGTAGACACACTGTTCTTCATCCAAGAAATTCCGCAGCAATCCTTTAAAATTATCATTTTTTAGCAAATCCTCAATGATGGTCAGCCACGAATCTTTACATTTCTTATCTGCTTTGAAGAACTCACATATCTTTTTAACATCATTCTCCAGTTTTTTGTGACCCAATGCTGCAGCCAAATGTAGATATGGAAGTTCTGTCTCCAAAATGCTTTCGTACTCGCTCAAGGAGGCCACCAAGACCTTCATTAGAACGGCATTCGAAGAAATGATGGCATGGTGAAAAACATTCAGGTTGAATTCATCGGTTATGAGAAAGGCTCCCAAGTCAGGAACTTCTGGCGAACTTTTCGCCAAAAATGCGAAGTGATCTGTGCGCAAGCTTTGAGTGTAAATATTTTCCTTCGTTAAAAAGAAATAAGCGCTCTGCATTACGACGTCCTAACCGCAGACGTTGCGGTTGCTAATTTATATCAGATTTAAAATTTGAGCACAGCTCACATTGATACTGTGTTGCTAATACTCTTTAAAAAAAAATACAATTTCACGGTGCTAAGATCTGAAGTGAGCACCGAAGCCAAAATGAAAACCCATATACTTTGGAACTAAAAGTAAATTCAATGCCAGGGATTTGTTGTATCGCTTTGTATAATATTCATATTATCTAAATTTAAAGTTAAATGAAAATTCCAGCTAACAATTCTAATTGACCAAATGTGTCTAAAATGTTCAGCTTGAAGTAATCAACTATGCGATAAAAATGCAGAGAAGCAGAAGAGCAAAAATATAATAAAATGATTCATAATCAAAGAAAAATGTTTGTTGCATTTACTTATTAAAACATTTTATATAATTAACTAAATATAATTTGTTTAAGTAGGTTAAGCTTCTATGTACATCATTAAGAAGACAATTTACTCCTCCCCTCCAGCGTTTGAATTGGAATTCAAATTTATTACAATTCCAACGCTCGAATAAATTTGTGCATCTTCTGAAATGGTTACATACTTAACCAAGAACATCACCTCTTTGTCTATTGTCTTAAAATTATGAGGGGTGATAAATAAATTCATGATTTAGTGCGCAACAAAAAAAGAAGAAAAACCACAAAATGAATTTGACCTCTCTTTTATTTCTTGGCTATTTAAGGCGGGACGAAAGCTATGAGGTTATTTATATTTTAGCGAAACTTCATTCCTTTGAAATTCGTTACAATTTAGTTTGAGGCAGCTAGAAATTGAAATATTTCCTTGATAATGCTAATACTCTAGAACAATAAATTATAAAACTTAATGATAAAATCGTTTATTAACCTATTTTTACAATAACTACAAATATCTTTGATTAATATTTCTTTAGGCTATCCAAATCGAAGACAGATCAAAACTTGTTTTTATATGATTTTGAAGAACACGTTTGGTGAGGCACTACACGGTACGATTACTAAACGCAAATGTTTAAAACTTTACAAATAAATAAATAAATTGACCGAGGGATGATTAGAAAAACTGGCCTGAGATTCCACTCACTAGCATGCCACTGGTCCGCGTCGAGCAGTACTGGTAACAGACATGCAACAGGCCGGCAAAATATGAAACTATTGATAAAACTATTTTGTATCATATGTAGAAAAACCATTCATTCATTGTATCTACTTATTAAAACAATCTTGGTATAACTAAAATAATTTAACTAAATTAAACTTCGTCGTACTTCACTACAAAGACAATTTAATTCTCCCCTCTGGCGTTTGAATTGGAATATATTTGTTTATTACAGGAATAACTGTAATAATGTAAATAACTATAAAAATAATGTGATATAATACAATAAAAATAATATGTATATTATTTACGCTAACAAATTTGTGTGTTTCCGCATTTGGATAATTTTTAACAAATACATCTAATATCTCCTGCATTCTCCTCGCTAAGTTTATTGAGTTTATTTAAGCAAACTTAAATTATCATTCTTGAAAGAGTAATTTATTTTTAAATAAAGTACAAATTGTTACCATCGTTGTAACAATCTTTAAGAAATGTTGTATTGTTCTCTTGCAGTGAGGATTTCTCAACAAAGTTTACCCTAAACAGATCTTCGTGTTTATACTGCAAACGCATTATTGTTGATTTCTAGATCGAGGTGGGTTTAACTTGGGTTTTATATTTTAAATTTGTATTTTGCTATGAATATTGAATGATTTATTTGCGACAAATAAATTTTATTTGCGATCAGATGTTTATCTCTCTAGAAAATGTTTAACGAAAGCCTAATTTTTTGTGTCCGAGCGTTTGAGTACAAGATGATTTCAAAGCGTAGACATAATAATGAAATGAATTATGAATTTTTGATCACTTTGGCTATTGTATCGTAACGATTTTGTTTTCACCGTGGGACATCCTGGAGATTTAATGGAGTGATTATTGCACTTAGACAATTTAATGCCTACTATCACCATCAGAATAAAAAAAAGCTCAGCTTCATTTTTACTATACATCTGAATCTGATTTGCACCTCATATTACGATAGACATCATTAATAACATTACCTATTATAACTTAATCAGATTAGATCAGATTGAATTACTTTTTTTCTCATTTAACTGCCAATGTTTTTAATTAAACTAATACTCAATATGGAAATCAATTATTCATTTAACTGGTCTAAGAATGAGAGATCACCAATAATTCCAGGAAATATGATTATACAACTTATTTATCTAATCACTTTATATGCATGTAAACGTATTTATATAACGAGACATCCTTGGAAATCCGTGCCATGCAAATGGTCTGAGCACCCCCAAGGCTTGCATTTCAGATTTATGAAATTGCTTCTTTTTGATTGAAGGAAATGTACAACCAGCAATTTAAATATCAACCGGCCGGCATAAACCAGTCCATGCTCGAATCTTCACTATCTTTCCTCAAGCAGCTTGATGCCAATGAATTGGAAAACCTCGAAAAGGATGAGGCAAGGATAAAGAAGCTGGCAGAGGATTGCGAACAGGTGGGTTCAAGTCCCAGAGTTCAACTCCCAGCTTGACCCCATGCTCTGTAGCATTTGGCTCAGAGTTTGAGTCCTGAACTCTGTTGAGTTATGATTGAAGTGGTTGCATCTCAGTTCTGTTAACCTGGGCAAGTGTGGTATTTTTGTGTCCTTAGATTGGGGGCGATGATTTTGATTTATGGAGCTCATGTTATATGCTGCTTATCTGATAACAGAGGAGGAATAGATTTTGACTAATGACTGTTTCATTACATATACAAGAGAAATGGATGCTCCCTGATAATTGGTTTGATTGTGTTTACACCATTATTCGGTCACTATAAATCTGTTTGAATATTCATCGACAATGCTCCTCCCCTAAGGTCAGACAGCTCCAATCAGAGAAAGAGAACCTGCTGACCTCGAACAAAAGCCTAGCAGAGTACAACCTATCACAGGAGCCAAAACTAAACCAGTCCAAGGTTCTTTTGGCACAGACCCACGAGCAGGCAGTGAAGGTGTCCAAGAAATATGAGCACAACAGAATGTTGCTAGGTATTGTTAATATTATCTTAATATCTTCATTTTCAACATTATTATTATTATCATTGTTGTTGTTGTTGCTGTTGTTGTTGTTGTTGTTATTATTATTATTATTACCATCATTATTATAATTATTATTTCACTATTATTATTATTATTATTATTATTATTATTATTACGATTAATATTTTTCCTCTCATTGCTTCATTGAAGTTGTTGTTGTGTTTGCGAGTGTGGAATAACTCTCACTTTTGTTGTGCTGTAAAATATAACATAAGATTTGCTAACAGTATTATAATTAACTATTACAACAATTACTAATAATAATAATAGTAATATTATAATCATTCATCAAAATGCAGAGCAACATTTATAATATTTTTAAATATAATCATTCATAAACATCGATTATAATATTTTAATCTCTGCATATCTGATCTATAATGATGATGGTGATGACAACAACAACAACAACAACAATAATAATAACAACAACAACAACAACAATAATAATAACAATAATAATAATAACAATAATAATAATAACAATAATAATAATAATAATAATAAACTACTTTAAACAGTGATAATTAACTTGAAAATGTCACCAGTCTTTATCATTGATAAGCCAAGTGACAAATGAGTGATTGTACTCTGCTTGACACGACATTAGGCAGGATTACGCCTGCCTGTGTCGAGTTGTAAAGAATGGCGTCACAAGACGTCAATGTAACGTATTCACAACCTGTACGCCCGATGTATATTCATGAATTCATTCATTGGTTGCGATGACATATTCTAATAACTTCCTGAGTCGCCAGAGACGCTAACGACACCTTTACGTCACGCATGTGTAATGCGACGTAATTGAATCGTAATCATTTATCATTTAATTAATGATTAATATTATCATATCATATATCCATCTTTCTCGTACCTATCACACCTGATATCCACCTGCCTACCTATCACACCTGATATCCACCTGCCCACCTATCACACCTGATATCCACCTATCTACCTATCACGCCTGATATCCATCCTCTTGGCTATGTGACTAATCTGTCGACTTGTTGTGATAACAATGATTAGACGTTGTAGTTAGTAATATATTAATAATAAAGATGTTATCGTTCACAATAGTTCAGTTACAGTTCCAACCATTTTGAAATGTCGTCGTCGTGGTTTTGCATTCATGCGTTCATTTTGCGAACAAAACCGAAGCGAGCTTTGTAAGAGCTTCGACCGCTGCTTTGCCACTTTAAATGGATCAGTGATTCTTGAAGTGGAGTTATCACCAAATTGATAATTAAACCTAGCCTAGTTATCGATTCTTGATGAAAATGAATCATGATCATGGATTCACATTCACGTAATATTCATGGGTGCAATGATGATTGTCATCATCACACTCAGCCATGAAGTTAACGAATGCATCATCTATGGTCTCTAGCTCGAAGTGTATGAGTGTATTCTGCGTTGTTGTCGATAGGATGTCGATGATGATGATGATTATAACTGTGATGAATATAACTATGATGATTATAATCGTGTCTAACTATGTCGACGACGGTGATTACGACAGCGGCAATATAAATGTCGGACAAGATCACAAGAAAATATAATTTGTAAATTGTGATCACAAAGTGATAATGATCTCGTCATCGCCATCATCATGACTCTTTTTCATCCTCCGCCTCCTCATCATCATCATCATCATCATCATTGGTTATTCAGTCCTTCAAGTACACAATGAGCGTCCTACTTAGACTTTTAAGTTATTTTTATGGGGACCACCAAATGTCTCATCGTGGAAAAAATGAAAAAAGTTATGAACAGGCTGGTTGGCTGAGGACCATTTGATCTCCATAACCATGCCTTGGTGGAGTTTTAATAGTGTATGTGTGTGCGCGTGCGTGCGTGTTTGTTTGTGTGTTAATGTTTGATTCACCTCCTTAAACCGTAGAAAAAGAGTTGTTGTCATAACTATCACTATCATCATAACCACCATAATTTTTATCAACATTCTGTGATCTGCATTTCATTTAATCGCCGGAAGAAGAAGATGCGAACGACTTTTGTGAGAAAATAAATTGCGATCTTTCGTTCGCCCCTCGCAAAACTTTCTCTTTTTTTTTTCTTTTTTTCCGAGGATCGGGAGTCCGTTCGTTCGACATTTAAAACTTTTGTATAAAACCTTTTGGTGTGCCGAGTGAAGGATGATGTTCAGATTTCTGAATGGCTTTCAGTCGGTCCATGGAGTTGAAAATGATTCGTCGAACGTTGCATTCAAAATTCAAAATGCCGGATTAAATACTTCTAATGTATGGATTGACATTGTCGAATAATGAATGGCATTGTCGAATAATGAATGACATTGTCGAATAATGAATGACATTGTCGAATAATGAATGACATTGTCGAATAATGAATGACATTGTCGAATAATGAAAGACATTGACAAATATCAAACCTTGAAAGGGACACAAACATCCCTTTCAAGGTAATTCCTTGCTGATTGTGAATCTACAAATTAATTATAAAACCCGTATTATCTGAGGTCATTGCCATTAGTCTCGGTGTCTGATCTGGCTGATATCAACCATCAAAATATGCATCATTTAAAGCCAAATATTTAACTGTTTATGATTTAAGCAAAATGATAAAGCTTAAAATGGTAATAAAACTTAAGTGCTAATAATGTTATTTTAATGATCAACTTTATTATTATTATTATCATTATTTATTATTATTTAATACTACAACGATATGTAAACATAATATTTATAATTGCTTATAAATTCTTCTAGAGGGAACTCCAACGAAGGCTAATTCGGACGTCCAACTGGCCCTCCTGCAGACAGAATGTGCAAAGAACGAGGAAGCTTGCGAGGTTGTTTAACGATCCATCAGCATAATAATTATAATAATTATAATAATAACAATAATAATAATATTAACAACAACAACAATAATAATAATAATAACAACAATAATAATAATAATAATAACAATAATAATAATATTAACAATAATGATAATGATAATAATAATAATAATGGCCATATAATGTTGTACATCAGGTATTTCAAGTGATAACATAATAAACAGGTAGCAAAAAATCACAACCGCTCACAAAAGCTGTTGTTCTCGTTTGAAGTACTTCCTCTTCAAATAACTCATTATCATAATTTATCAATGCGAGTCATTTTTTATGCACCCAAAGAACATTTGATTATTGATTGGCTGAGCCCTTCATTAACATAATTTTAATTTTGCAATTGAAAATAGTTTTAGTCGTGAACTTAACAGCAATGTTGTAGTGATATAGATGATGATGATCAAGGATTATGACCCATTCTTGTCCGCAGATTCTGACCGACGACTTCCTTGGCGGAAAATTGGACATCGACAGTTTCCTAGGCAGGTACATCGAGATGAGGACACTCTCGCACCTCAGGAAGGTCAAGTGCGACAAGATGACCGAGCTCCTCAAACAGGACAGCTCCTCGGGCCAGCACCGACGCCAATCTGCCCCCACGTCCAACAAGCAGACGCCGTTTGCTCAGAACTACTCTGCCTACATCAACACGGGCTCGAGTAGCTCCACCCCTTACCCGCCATACCCTGCCCAGAACAACTCGTTTGTCCCGTACCCTATGCCTTCGTATGCGGGCCCCTCTTACGGTCATCCCATGTCGATGCCGGCTCCTTACTACCCGGGTGCTTACCCCCAACCGAACTTACACTGAGTGAAATTTCGAAGGACGAGACTCCTTTTTAGCTGCAGCGTCGATGTGCACATTATTTTTGGCTCGCCTCATTTCCGTCATCATCATTTCTTCGTGATCGAAATTGATCGTTTATTAAAATGAGGAACGGACAGAACTTCCAGTTCGGGTTTTCTTGCTGTATTTACGAGAGGCTGTCTTCATCGTCAATCCTTGTCACTTTCGATTCTAATTTCCTGACAGTTATCGGACGAAATCTGTTTCGAAGCTCCAGCTATCTCTATGCTCGCCGGTGGTGGCAGTAGAAGTCACTAGTTCCTTCGTTTTTTTTTTATTTTATTTTGAACATATTTTTTAAGGGGAGCAAAAGGTGTTTGTCCCGATGCCAAAGATTAAATTTTATGCCACACATAACATTACAGTTGTAATTAAGATTTCCGATTTATAATTGCAGTCATAAAATAATGAATAACTCAAATAAGCGTACGTGTGAATCGCTTTTGTACAATGCAAGCATCCCAGTTTCTTATGGATAAAGTTTTGATCCTGGATGCAGTTCCACAACTCTGGCCGATGACTCGTGGCTATGGCGAAAATTCGGCCAAGACACATTTTCGAAAATACTGTTGTTATTTTTTTTTTCGAAAATTACTGTTTCATTTTTTAAATTTGATCAGCCGTATTTCAGTTTTTAACATATTTGTTTGAGTGCTTATGATGCAGCTGGCGGTACTTTTCGACAAGAAAGTTGCTTCTTACACAGTTTTGAGAAATGTTGAGACTGCTGTCACGTTACTGTAAACATTATAAAATACAAATTAGTAATAAAACTTTAAATAATACCTGTGGGGTACTGATACTTAACAGGAGATATTAGATTCAAACCAGTGGCGGATTTAGGGGGGGGGGGCGGGGAGGGCCAAGGCCTCCCCCCCCGTGATTTTTAAAGTCTAAGAAAAAATCTACTTTATTTCAATAATTTACAATTTTGGATGAAAATATTAGTATTTTTTAATCAACAAGAACTAATATAGTGACACGGTCTCAAAAGAGAGATTCAAACCGGCAATACTACCCCAGCCTGCAGAAATACGGAACATGTTTGGAACAGCGCAGAATGTGGCAGTATTTTTCAGTGATTCTCCAAAACGAATGGCATTTCTTCAAGATGCTATTAAAGAGAGTACACCAAATAGCAATAGGACAAAATTGAGACAACACTGCCAGACAAGATGGATAGAGCAAGGTAGTTTTTATAGAACTATATGATGCTGTAATACGGGCTCTAGAAAAGATCTCAATTTCATGTGATGGCAAGACCGGATCAAGTGCAACTGAACTCCTAGCAGCTGCGAGTAAATTTTCATTTCTTGCAGCCCTGATGAGTGCCGAGTTTGTACTTCATTACACCAAGCCACTCAGTTTGATGTTGCAAAAGTCAGGATTAGATTTATGCCAAGCAATGCATGAAGTTAAAACAACTCAAGCCACATTGAATGACGTTCGAGTCAATGTAGACAAACGGTTTAAAGAAATTTATTATAACATTGTGAAAATNCATTGAATGACGTTCGAGTCAATGTAGACAAACGGTTTAAAGAAATTTATTATAACATTGTGAAAATAGCAAGCATCTCAGGCACCGAACCATCTGTTCCAAGAACATGTGGAAGGCAAACCATGAGAACCAACATATCAACCAACGATCCAGTTGTTTATTACAGACAATCCGTCTTCATATCATTTCTTGATAATATGATCTAGGGACTTGAAGAGCGCTTTAGTCCAAGACACAGTGACATTGCTTTGGCCTCTAAGTTGATGCCATCTGTTATGTTGATCAGCTGAGGAGGATTGCAGACGCTTTTCCAGACTTGCCAATGACACATAGCTTACAATCAAAGTATGTGCGATGGTGGGTAAAATGGCATGAAGATAGAGATGTTGGGGGAACAATATCAAATTTTGTAGATTCTCTATGTTGGGCAGACAATGATTTATACCCAAATGTTAGAATGATTTTATTCATTTTGGCTATCAGACCATCCACAACAGCTAGCGATGAAAGTTTTTCGACTCTCAAAAGGTTAAAAACTTATCTCCGATCTACGATAACAGCTGACAGACTAAATGGGCTAAATCTCTTAAGAAAATAAATCAAGACATTGAAATACCAGCAGAGACAATAGTTGACAATTTTGGTAGATTAGGTCCACATCGTTCGCCTTTTTATAAAACTTTCACTTTGAATAAATTTGAAGTTTTTAAATTAATTTTTTAAAGGTTCAAAAGTATAATAATAAGCAAAATGGCTATAAAATATCCGCCGGCTTATATTTGCATCAGCAAGCATTATTTAGGGGTGACCCTAAGGGGGTCTAGGTTCATGTGTGTGGCCCCCCCCCGCCAAAGGTTCTAGATCCGCCCCTGATTCAAACGTTTATTGAGAAGTGCGTGGAATGATCGGAAGCGAGTGGTGCTCGTCGATTGAGAGATTGAGATGCGTTTGTGAGATTGTGATCGCGATGCTTTAGAGCTAAATGTGGTCATTGGAGCTTCATTCCAAATATTAATAAATAATAATAATAATAATTTTAAATAAAGACACCGAATATTGCATGTAATAAATTCAAATTAATTAATTTTTGAATTTCTATTGTTCCGCTACATACCACACGGAAACGCCAACCACAATGCTCCTCTCATCTGATGATCTGCAGTGGCACGACCACGCTGGTCAGGGTTTGTAAAAATCGTATGCTCTCAAACAGGGATTGGATCAATCCGAAACATGCGAGATTATGGTCTAAACATTGAGAACGTGCCACACAATTTTAATTTTCGAGGGAAACTAGTCAACGCTGGGATGAACTTGAAATATGTTTAAATTGGCAGTCGTCCATTGACAATAACAATGGATATTTTCCAGAGGTTCAATTGCGAGATTTTCGTATAAAAATAAACAACTACTCGACAAAAAATTCTAATAAATAACCAACAAAACATTGCAGCTCTGGCTTATATCTTAAAATTAATTATCGAGGCACCAAACGCCCAGCGAAATGGCACGAAAATAATCGCTCTAGACGATTTTGCTGACGTTTTCAGGCTCGTGGCGTCCTCGACAAAGCGACTGAAAACGATGTGGTAGACATGATCGAAGCTGGAATAAAGTGTCGAAAGAAAAATCTAACAAATCAGGTAAACGCAGACGATCTAAAAGTAGAAGCTTAGTCACACACGCCTGATGCCTAACATCGAACAAGGTCAGATCTAAACTCGCGCAGCGTAAGACGGCGTTTTCAAAATACTCTCGCACGATAAAAGAAATGGGTAACTTCAAAGTTGTTTTATTTGAGAATTTGCACGAAATGATCTGCAGTTTCTAGAGTCGTTTCGGATTGTCTTGGTTCAGTCGACCATTTAAAACGCTCAGGACAAAGCCTGATGAAACATTATTCAACGTGAGTTCAATAAACATCACCGCGATTAAGAAGACCCAGGAATTGAAAATCAACTTTTCAACCCGACAATAATTCAGTGATTGTGCAGCATTTCCTGTCGGAGTTTGAAAATGTCCTTCGATGAACCAACTTAGAAATGGAATAAATTTTAGGACATTAATAATGAGTGAATGGAACAATAAAGTTTCTGTTTTGCAGACATTCGTTGGACTTTGTTTTCATAAAATGTAAGGATGAGCTCATCATGCAAATGAGCGTGGAAGTATTATAAAGTGGCTGCCTAAGATGGGTCAGTTTATCTGCTTCTGTTGCTCATGTCAAAAGAAAAACAACAAGGCAACGTAAATCTTAGATAAAAATATCATCCAATGGTCTTATTGTGAAGAAATTGTTATAACATTTTGTTGTTTGAGTTAGAGTCTAAAGAAGATTATAACTTAACTGGTACAGCAGCCTGCATTCAGTAATGAAATATTCTCCAGAAAATAAATACACAACATCTCAGAGGAAATGGTTTGATGATGTTCAGTATCACATTGGGCACCACAGATGGTAGTGTTGAAAACATAGCTGGTCACTAGGGCTAGCGAAGAATTAAGATACTAATTCAGATTTACAGTCAATGGTTGGTTGCAGGACAAGTCAAACCAGAAATTGTTTGGCAAAGACCTCTAGAATAATTAAGGTCGAGTGGTGTTTCAACTTTGAAAGCTTCGATATGGCTCAAAATGGAGGGCACTTGGCGAAATGCCTTCAGAGGTAAGCATCAACAAAACAGCAACATGACCCAGCCCATTGGCAGTAATGCTCTGTGGTTGGGTGACATAGAGAATGGGCCCTCGGTAATCACGAAAAAAATTAGAAAATCTATTGGGGTCGATGACAATAACAATGGCAGTACTGGATAACATTTTCATCACATGTCGTAACCTAAAGGGTTATCTCTGGCTTCGGATCTCACCATCTCGATGACGACACGTTGAATCCGGTCCCTTCCCATTCTCGGCACTCGAACATGCCCTCCAGGTCCTCGCCCGTTTCTATGGCAACAGCCCATCTCTCCTTCTGACATGGCCAGCCCTTGGCCTGGCTGTGCTCTGCAAAACTGCAGCTACCAAAGTTTGAAGCTGGTCGACAAGAGGTTGGGGTCAGGTCGAGCTTTTTGATGTGACTGCTCGTTTGGCTGAACTTCCTGTAAGTGTCCTTGAGGAAGCCAACTGAAACAGAAGAGGTGGATGTAAAGGGTTGTTTCGGAGGATACTGGGAAATGTTGCCTTTGGGGACATGTAGATTGGTGGGGTGCTTCTGCTTACTGAAAGGAGGAACCCGGAAATATTGAATGTTGTCCATAGAGTCTGGAGTTTGAGCCAGGAGGGTGCCCTTCTTCACCTCTACATTGGTCTCTTTGAGTTCTCTCTTTGGAGAGGGTTGGGGCTTGGAATCCTTCAACAATTTTTGACCTTGAGAAGCGGTATCAGTCACTCTGTGGTTGGCATTAGAAGAGCTAGGACTCACATCAGTTTTAAGGCACATCTTTAGACGTAAGTCAACATTCTCTTTATCCTCCTTGTCTTCCGTTGAGGATGAAATTTTTGGCGATCTCTTGGCTCTCGACTTGATGGATGAGGTTGAGTTGCCCTCAGTCTCACCCTTGACCTCTGATCTCAGGGGACTGAATTCAAGAGGAAGTTCAGAAGAGGAAGTGAGATAGTTCTCTTTGCTGTCGTTGTTTGTGGAATCAGAAATCCCAACTTCTTCACTCTCTGTTTTTGGTGACCATTCTTGCCATTCCCAAGTGATTTTGTTTCTTTGGTCATCTTTGGTCAAATTGAACTGGGTTTCAGTTTTGTCTTGCTCTAAATTTGCCATACTCCTTTCTCTCTTCTCTCCATTCAAAATATCATCTTCCTCAGATAATGATCTAGTTTTCAGGGACAATTTGGAAAATTCCCCGGACGACTTGTCCGGTTTCACTGCATTGGAATTACCATCCTTCTGAGGAGCATCTCCAGCAGGATTTCCAGAGCCTCTCTTTCCACTTTTGTCTTCTCCAGATTTAGGACTCTCATTGCTGATTTTAGATTCTCTGTTGGCAGGTTGAGATGTCGAAACCAGCGGTGAATCATCTCTAAGAAAGATAACCATGACAGTTATGTTGTCTGAGGAGCCTTTGTCTCTGAAAGTTGAATTTATTGGAAAATATTGACTTATTTATTTGTCGAACATCAAGTAGCATTGAAGCATCAAAACCAAAATAAATAAATCCAATAATTACTTTCACTTCAGCTAATTTATGTTCGAAACAAAAACTTCCTGTTAAAATACCTTAGCAACAGGAATTAACGTTGAAGGCAAACAAATGTTTTAGATATTTCAAAAATTTAAAGGTCCACAGACACTTTTTTGTATTTGTATTCAGCTGATCTTTTGAGTACCTTATGAATCCAAATAGGAAGGTGAAGGTGATGTGTAAAGTGCCCCTACCCAAGGGCTCTCCCTGGCTGGGTTGCGAACACAACACATTGCGACTGTTGCCATTACTGCCGCGTGCAGGAAAGCAACCTGTTCGGCCAACCTGCATGCCGGCAATGGTGCCACCAAACATGCAAAAATTGCAAACCAATCAAAACTCACTTTGCAGCCCTCACGAGGGACTGTGCCACGCTCTTCCTCTCCTTCTCCACCATCATGTGGTTTGCCACATGGCTGATGACGTCATCGTAGGCAAGGACATCCCAAAGTCCGTCGCAGGCAAGGACTAGGTAGTCGTCACCCGACTGTATGTCATACGACTTGATGTCAGGTTGGCTGGTTATGTAGGGTTTGTGACCAATGTCGCCTATTACAATTCATAAAAAAATCTTAGGTACTAGTAGCTTCAGGATAAGTGCTCATCACCATCTTGGCTAGAATAATGGATTTTAATTTAATTGATTCTAACAATCATCTTCACCACCACCACAGTCATCAAAACCTGGTAAAGTCAAATGGCTAAGGTTGCTCTATTGTTTTGTAGTGACCCCCCTCTGACAATAGAGGTCATTAAATGAGTTACTGATTTAAAAAAACATTTTTTAGGATTAATTCCTTTGCCATTACAAAAATGAGTCTCGGCACCAGAACAAACAATGAATTAAAGTCACCAATCACGTTATTATTATTATTATTATTATTATTATTATTATTATTAAAATAAGGTTATTGTAAGACCGACATCACTGTCCATCGCCTGTTTCCGTCCAAACGATCATCATGCCACATTTGCACCACAGTTATCACCAAAACTAACCAATAGCCCTGGAAACAGATATGGCTCCATTGACTCTCCAAGCCCCGATGTGTACCACTGAACCCCCAAGGGCTATTATTCTGGCCCTCTCATCCTAAATGTATTTCATGTTGTTACTCGTATGAGTAGAGCGACAATGATGATGATGATTATGATGACAATGTTAATTAAGGTGAAAATATGATGATGAGTGACTGATCCATTGATTATAAATTGACATGTTACAGATGGTAATTGCTTATTGTTGGTCAATCTCTAGACAGACAGACAGACAGGCAGTATTCCACAAATAGCAAATAAACTGCCGTTTTGTTTGAATAATAATAAAAATCAATTAATTATAAGAATTATTATAGAGAAGGCACTCAGAATAACACGTGATAAAAATGATAACAATCGAAACCAGCATAGGCATCGCCATCAACATAATAATCTCAAGCATCATAATCCTAATCATGATCATCACCTCTCTCTCGGGCTTATGGGGCAGCATGATCTCGACCGGCTTACCGTCCCTGACCAGCAAGGCTTGCGAGTCCCCCACCCATGCCACGTGGAACTTCCTCTTGTCCTCTTCCATCAGGAGGCAGACGGCCGTGCATCCGCTGTTGTTGTTCTGCAGATGATGATGGTGGTGGTGATGATGATGACAACAGTAGTGATGATGATGACGACAGTAGTGATGATGATGATGATGATGATGATGATGAGGAGGAGGAGTAGGATTATCAATGGTTGCTTGTTGGTGATGATATTCTTGAAAACCTGCTTTCGACAGTTGCTTATCTGGGTTCATCTGAAGCAGCTTCTCGATGGATTTATAACCAAAACCAAAACTAATCAGATGAACGATGACGAAATAAAAGCTCACATCTATTTTTGCTCTCTCGCAGAAGATCCTGTTCGTTTCCAAGAAGGACTTTTCCAGGGCCCTCCTTACCCCCTGACCTCCATCACCACACCCTATCAAGGGGGATGGTTCCTTGGGCAAGGGATTCTTCTTTCTGGAGTCTGACTCATGGTAACTGTTCCTCTGAATTTTAGTAAGTTTTGGTTCCGCTAGAAGATGCGTGTCCTTGAGGGACTCAAAGGACTTCCGACATTCCTTAGAAAGCTGAGGAACGAGGAGGCTGGTGCTCCTCGCATTCTGGGAAGGTTTGGCTTGGGGTGTCTTGTTCGGGGACTGTTTGGTTTGGGGTGTTTTGTTCAGGGACTGTTTGGAGGTTTTGGGAGTCTGTTTGAAGCTGTTATTGGGGGCTGCGGTCTCACAGGGACAATTTTCTTTCAGGTATTTTGATAGTATCCCAGAGAGGTGGGTTGAGGTAAAACGGGCAGCATCCACGCCGCCATGACCGTCGAAGACCCCAAAGAAACTGTACCCTGTCTGTGATTTGAAATGAAATGTAAGATAATTACATTATATAATAATAATAATAACAACTGGCCCTAATCACAATGTGTAATCACCAGTGCCTTCAATTATCACAACCATCAACATCATCATCATTAACATAGCCATCATAATCGTCATCACTTCCATCGTTACGCTAACCATCGTCACTGCCATCATCATCACAACTCACCGGAAGCAGAAACATGTCCGAGTAGTGCCTCAGGACCACATGTTTGTCCTCCATCTTCCTTCGTGTGTTCTTTATCGCGTGCACCGAGATGTCTGCGACCGACAATTGTGATCATCGATAATAATAAACGATGAGAGGATGACATTTGAGGATGATGACGGCGGACAGCAACAGAAGCTCGAGATTTTGATTAGGAAGATTACAATTCTAATCATCGCTTCAGAACGTAGTCTTCAGCACTGGCATCATCACAACCATATCACCATAGTTGTCATCATCAGCATCATTATCTTAGTCATCATCACAACCATATCGCCATAGTTGTCATCATCAGCATCATTATCTTAGTCGTCATGACAACCATATCGTCGTAGTTGTCATCATCAGCATCATTATCTTAGTCGTCATGACAACCATATCGTTGTAGTTGTCATCATCAACATCATCATTATCTTAGTCGTCGTCATCATCATCATCATCATCATCTTCGTCATCACCATCATTGTCCTCATCGTCATCGTCGTCGTCATCAACAAGAGCGCACACAGCATCGGCATAGGTATATGAGCACAGGGATGGCTTGTGGCCTTCCAAACTGGATTCATCGTCATCGTCTTCATCCTCACGTGAGTTAATTTGTGGATGAATTCCTCTTTAATTATTATTCAATTAGCTACTAATTCAATTAATTCATTATTAATTATTTCATTATTACTAATTCAATTATTAGTCTCGGTGTGATTATAGATTATCGTTCATTAGGAAGTTTGCTGAATGTTTTTTCTTCAATTTAAAATGTAAATTCCATTTAAAGATTTCAACTTTAATTAAATTAAATTTTCATTGTTTTATAATCAGATTTTCGGTCATTCTTTATCGAAAATCGCACTATCCATCCATCATCATCCATCCGTCCGTCCATCCATCCATCCATCCATCCATGCATCCATTCATGCATCCATCCATCCATGCATCCATCCATCCATCCATGCATCCATCCATCCATGCATCCATCCATGCATCCATGCATCCATCCATACATCCATCCATCCATCCATGCATCCATCCATGAATCCATGCATCCATCCATCCATCCATCCATCCATTCATTCATTCATTCACTTGTTAACAACAAGCATTAGAAATGACGATACAAATTATTTCGGAAAGCAAGTGAAAATGAAATGAAATGAAATATTAAAAAATAATTTCTCTTAAAATCAATGAACTCCTTCGTCAATCATTCAATTCATCCAACAACTGACCACCCACCTTGTCGTGATTAAATTGTGAAATTAATTCATATTTAAACTTAATTATTGTTTATATTAACACGATGATTAATAATAATAATATTATAGTGTAATATATATTATTATTATTATATATACATATTTTATATATTATAAATTTATTATAATTATTATTATTATATCAATCATTATTATTAAGTTATTATTATAAATTACATTTCATTATATATATATATATAAATATTTATAATAATAATTAATATCATGCACACAATTACTCCATTAAAACTTTGCGTGAATCAATTTATTAAATGTTGTCGTCATCATTGTATTTCTTGTTATTGATGTTTCGTATAAGTTATTGTTGCTATTGTTGTATTTGTTGTTGTTATTATTGTGCTTGTTGTTGTTGTTGTTGTTGTTGCTGTTGCTGTTATAACATGTCGTTATGGATGTCCTTATCTCTTACAAATGCCACCCACCGCAAACTCCCGAGGACACGAAAGCAGGGCACTCGTCTGATTTCATTGGCCACAACGAACCACCACAAAACACGAAACAACTCCAAAAATAGGCACCCGGGGAGAATTTCGACGACGTGGGTGGAATGAAAATCTGGGGGAGGGGGGAGGGGGGGGAAGGAAGGTGAGAGAAAGGAAATTCGGGGGAAAAAAGTGGGTCGCCGAATGGGCCTTGCTTTTGTTTGTGTATCTTCCCCCATTAAGAGAGGCGTGAATGTCATTACGCCATTAATATCAATTCGACAACATCAACACCAACCACTGTCGATTCAATGATTATTCATTAAGCTTTTAATACTGATTAAGATGATTAACAGTAATGACGATGATTATGACGACGACGACGGCGATGATGATGGTGGTGATAATGATGGTGATAAAAATTATGACGATGATGATGATGATGATGCTGTTGGTGATGATGATGATGATGATGCTGTTGGTGATGACGATGGTGATGATGATGATGATGAGGATAATGATAATAATGATGGTGGTGAAGATGAAAATGATGATTATGTGATGATGTTCAAGAATGAACAGCTATCTAGCTCCAAGGCGCACAACCTGGAATGAATCACTCGGGACTAAAATTAGACTTTCTTAAAATAACTCCGACGACCCAAAAATAAACTCGGAAGGAAAACGCGTTGAAATTTGCAGGCATACAACATTTCATTTAAATTGATTTACATTTAAATTGTTTTATATTTAAATCAATTCATAAAAAATACAATTTTCAATTACATATTTATTTAGAATTATTCAAATATATTATTGTAAATTATTTTAAATTGTAAATTAATATGTTAATTAATAATTATAATTCGCATTGAAATTCATGATTCCAATTATTATTCATCATGGAATGCAAACAGCTGACAGTTCATGGCTCGGAATATTTATTCATTTAAGTATGTCATAATTATATTAAAACGCTAACCAGACAATTGCACACGTGAGAAATTACCAAAACTGACATAACGTAGGGATGGCCCAGGGAGCCCAGGGAGCCCAGGGAGCCCCACCAAGTCTGCATAAATGGAGACCGTAGTTTATTACAACATATTAAGAAAAATTGTGTCAAATTAAGACAACAGTCAAGACAAGTCAACAGACAAGGGTCAACAGGCAAGTGACACGAATAATCTTACGTTTACGTAAATCCACGCAATAAACACAAATTGTTAAAAATTAGCGATAGGATTCAAGAAGTTTATCTTGCCCTTCTTCATTAACTTGCACAATGTGAGCAACTTGGTCATATAGAGCTTCATATTTCTTCTTTTTCTTCTTTACCTTTGCCATTTTAAACGAATTCAAAACATTTTCTTGTCCTACTCTGGCTTTTCCAATGTGTATTTGTGGCATGCAAGATCCCTTTCAAGCCCACCCAGTAAGGACTTGACACTTGAATGGATGCACTGGAAAATAGGGTTTTGTATTGTGAAATCCTTCACAACAGTTGGTTGTATTGGACGATCTTTCAACAGCATCTTCACGATGATTCCAAACTCTGGTAGAAAATTGTGGATCTCTCCCAGCTGCGCCTTCAATGTTCATGGAGAAGAAGTAGGTCTAAATTTCATTGAACTTGTTTTCATCTGGAAAATAATCTGCAAGTACACCAAACACTGCTCTAACTTGACACAAAGGCCAACGCAGCAAGGGATTTTAACTTCAGCTTAACTTCAATGTTTGATTCAAATTCAATTTTTAAGCAAACAATCTTGACTTTTCTGATGAGACTTGTGAAAATAACATCCCTTGACCTCTGTGTTTGGGAAAGCAATGTTACCTGCACTGATGCAGGCCTTTTCAAAATCAATCAAGACTTTCTGTGGAGCCTGGCTTGGAAGCAGATACTTCAGTATTTCAAGCTTTTTAGAGTATGTTGGCAGATTTGATCTTTGTAAAAGAAAGTAGATGCAGAGGACAAGAATTACCAACTTTGGCACGTCAGGTGCAAAGTTCCCAAGCTATTATTTATAGCTTCATCTTCATCTGGAAAATAAACATAAATAATATTTTAAACGAATTCAAAACATTTCAACTAAACTCGTCACAAATTTGAATATTTACGCAGCAAAATGCAATTTTCAATAATTTGTGATTAATTTGTTCTATTGTGTTCAATGTGCGTAATTGTCATGTGCGCAATCGTCCAGTGCGCAATTGTCATGGAACCAATAAAAACATGCTTCACAAAATATCTTAAATAATGGCCACAACTATGGAACCACAAATGAGATTTAAAACTTACAATTGTTGTCATCAAAAATTTGGAAATTCAATTTCACAGGATTCAGGACAATTTCCACAAGTCATTAAAAGTTGATAATTCAACCCAAGTTCCCATTACCTCTATCATCATCGTCCTCGTCGTCGTCCTCGTCATCACCATCAAAATCATCAATCTCACCATCATTGTCATCGTCATCAACCTCATCATCATCGCCACCTTCCTCGTCGTCCTCGTCATCATCATCAACATCATCAGCATCATTATCGTCATCGTCATCACCACTCATATCGTTACACTTTCAGTCGTCATCATCATCTTCACGGCCTCTAATGTCATGACGACATCATCGTCGTCATCATCTTCTTTTCGACTCAAACATGTTCAATGAGGAGATGTTCTTAACGACCTCAGTCCACCACTCCATGTTGGATTCAATTTTAATTGAACCGCTGCAATCATTATCACCACCATTGCTATCATCATCATCATCGTCGTCGTCGTCATCGTCATCGTCATCGTCGTCGTCGTCATCGTCGTCATCATCACGTAATAATGTAAAGTCTTTCTTTAATGGATTATGACGCATAACGATTAAACATCGATGAGATGTTGTTGATGATGGCGATGACGATGACGACGTCGATGGTGGTGGTGGTGATGATGATGATGATGATGATGATGGCAATAACAATAATGACTACAATGACGACAACTATAGTAACCGACCAGGTAACCACACGAATGCCTGGAAGCAAATTGTGCCGATAATTCACGGAATCAACTCATTATTTCTTTGACGTCCACTGTTCGCTTAGAGCGCATTCCGTGGCCAAGCATCCGTCATCACCGTCGTCATCGTCATCGACATCATCATCATCATCATCATCATCGTCATCGTTATCGTCATAGTCGTCGTCATAGTCGTCGTAATCGTCAGCATCGTCATTGTCAGGAAGTGAAGCACCAGTTGATAAGCATCATCTAACTTTGGATAAGTTTGAACCATGCACATTGACACGCGTGTATCATGGTTATTGTTGCCATTATCAATATTATTGTGTAGCCACAAGTTGGTGTAACGATAATTATGTATATATTATATATATTATGTATACCACTAATATGCAACAATACTAATGTATTATTATATCATTGTATATTATTATTATTATAAATAGAATCATTATATAATAAACTTAATGTTAATATAAATATATAATTAATATTACTATAATTATATATAAGTATAATTAAATGTAATAATTAGTAATATAACTTAATTATTAATCATATTACTAATAATATTAATTACTAATTCTAATATTAATAATTATAATTAATAACATTAATAATTATAATTAATAATATTAATAATTATGATTAATTTATAATTTACAATAACAATGTTATTGTTGTTAACGTCATTCGACCAACACTGCAAGCAGCGGAGTGAGGTTCCATTTCCAAACAATGAAACGCACATCTTTCCATATGGCTCCATTTCCGGTCGGAACTCCAGATTTCTTTTCGTCGTCATCGTCATCATCGTCATCGTCATCATCATCATCATCATCATCATCATCATCATCATCATCATCATCATCATTACCATCAAGATAGCCATCGCAATTAATATCCTCGTCTTGGTGATCATTATCATCACCCGAGGATCGTCTATGATCCCGGCAATGGCTATTTATTTTCTTCCTCTGTCAAGTTCTGCCTATTAATTTCTCCTCAACAAGCGACATTTTAGTTGACATTTTAGTTGACATTTTAGTTGAAATTTTTTGCAGGCATTTTAGCGGACACTTCGACGTCCTCCATGTTCGTGACGACGGAATGGAGTGCAGTGAACATGCGTGATAAGGAGTGAAATTTCTTGGCAAAGAATAAAGAAGAAAGTGGATGACTCCTCATTAAATTAAATTATTTGAAGGAACGAAGAGAAATGATTGAATGGAGTGAACAGGAGTGAGTGAACAGGAGTGAGTGAACAGTGGTGCCGATTAAATTGATTGGAAGGATTGCCAACTTGAAAAGAAGGAGTGAATGAAAGAGAAAAGAAATTTCCAGTGGAAGTTGATTCTTCTGAGAACAGCTCTCCATTGTTTAGCGGAAGTTTTCATAATGACAGTATTGATGATGATAACAGGAATAAGACTGAAAACAAAATTATAATAAAACAACAACAACAACAACAACAACAACAACAACAACAACAACAACAACAACAACAACAACAACAACAACAACAACAACAACAACAACAACAACAACAACAACAACAACAACNCCATATCGCCGTAGTTGTCATCATCAACATCATCATTATCTTAGTCGTCATCAACATCATCATTATCTTAGTCGTCATCATCATCATCATCATCAGCAGCAATATTTTCACAACACCATGATCATCACCATAGCCACCATCATCACCCACCTTTCACCAGTCTGCAGACGTCTGTCTCCTCGCTCCAGAAGTCATTTGAGTAGAGTTCCCTGCCAAGGTTTTGGAGGACGTCAGCCAAATAGCTCTCCAGCTGGTCTGTGGCTATGCCTTCTGAGATGATGATGATGGTGATGAAGATGATAATAATGAAGAAAACAATGACAATGGTGGTTGTGATAATGATACCAGTGATAATAATAATAATAATAATAATAATAATAATCAATGCCATGGATGATGACGAGTCGGTGACTCTTATCGGCGATGATTATCGTCGTCAGCCAAGTTCTAATAGCTCATATAAAGGTTATTATTAATATTATTAATATTATTATTGTTTTTGTTGTTGTTGTTGTTGTTGATAATCACCACGTTAGTTATCATTATTATTGAGACGTTGAGCCAATACACAGCCTCAATGCAAACAAATACTTGGAGATGAAAATATTGAACTAACTTAATCTCAATAATCATCATCATCATCATCATGATAATAATAATAATAATAATAATTAATAATAATAATAATAATAATAATAATAATAATAATAATAATAATAATAATAATATTAGTGAGTAGAAATTACAAAGTCATTGAGAAGCGTGATTATTTCAAGCATGAGGCCGCATACCAATGAGAAGTAATCCTGATTAGAATTATATTAACAAGATGATAAATTATGCTAATTACGCTAATCACTATTATTATTATGCTAATGAGAAGCCGATGACAAATATGTTAATTACTGTTGGCTCCTCCCTGGCATGCCTTCAGCTTGTCCAGCTGTGCGGCATCAGAGAAGACCCTGATCTTTGCCATGCTGGACAACTTGGCGGCCCATCTCTCTGGGAATTCCCTGGATGAATAAACATGTAGTTTGATATGATAATTGTCAATATTAATATTACTATTGTTGTTGTTATTGTTATTATTATTATTATTATTATTATTATTATTATTACCTACTAGCGTAATAAATTAGGAAGTTACTAATGATCCTGGTGACTCATGCAGTCGTTTGATTCTAAATTTAGTTTCCTTTCCGATCGGTCGACTCGGACCAACTTTTTAATAATTTTTTTAATATAAATTTTTTTTTGAGCTTCATTTCTTCGGCATGTACCGGGATCGATGCGATGTGATTTGTCGACATTTCTAGTTTAAGGAGGCAGCAGGGGAGCAAGGAGATGCAGGACAAACACCACGATCAGTTCGAACAGACTGTGTCAGTTTACGATGATGATTATGACAGAAATCCAACAGAAATTACATCTAGGTGATAGTGAAAGTCTGTGTCAGAACTCGACTCGTGTCACACCAGACGACTAAGAAGAAGAAAGTCGACGAAGAAAACGAAAAATAATTACAAAGTTCAGGATCATAATTAGTTGCTTTAAAAGAAGCACTGGTAAAAATAATAATAACAATAATAGCAATAATACTAATAACAATAATAATAATAATAAATAATATTAATCTCAGCTCCTCAAAAGATGATGATGATGATGATGATGATGATGAGGAGGAGGGGTCTACGAGCATGACGACGGTGATGGCAATCACAGTGGTGATTATGTCAATGACAATGATGATGATGATGATGATGATGACGATAAGGATTACAATTGCCATCATCTTTGTCCTTATCAGCTAACACACAACACAACTGCCTGAAACACCAACCCACCCTGCATCAACGATGCATGAAGAGGTTTTGGATCTTTGTAAATGCATTTTCAATGCTGACGTAGCCGACGTAGCTGACTTCTGCAAGGCTGTCTTCCCACGAAATGTTTTAAACGTCTTCGCATTGAAATGTCATCGAGAAGTGATGACATTTCGAATTCTTAAGAAGCCCATCCACGTCGTGAGCAACGACTAAAGGCTTTGACAATGCTCATCATCATCATCACCACCACCATCATCGTCATCGTCATCATCATCATCATGGTCATGATAAAACTCGTCATGAATTGCTGACGAATTCATTGAAAAAAAAAATATAGGGGAGGATGAAAAAATAAAAAATTGATTGAATTAAATTATGAATTGGGAAGTCGAAGTTATTGAAAATAACCGATTTAAAAAGTTTAAGTTTGGATAATTAAATGAAACTTTAATTCGATCTTGGAAATAATTTTGGTGGCAGGAACAGATTCTTAAACTGTCTAAATTATTCAATAAACATTTTAAAGAAAAGAAAAAAATCGACAAGCATGTCCTTATGTCCTTATGACTAGAAGTCAAGCTTTTAAATACAGTAAATAGGATTTATTTCTTATTTAAATCCAAAAAAAAATCAAATTAAATGCCGATCTTTTGCACCTAATGCTCTCGAGACCACAAACAAAATACCAGGAGGGAAATCCTTGCAAAAGAATTGTGATATCAAATTTTAAAATTCATTTGAATTAATTTGAGTTCAGCGGTAATGATGCTTTTTAGATCTTCTGATGCTTTTTTCATTAATAGCTCGGCACTCGGCCACAAAACTGATTTCAAATCAACATTTTTAGCAATACTCTTAAAAACACATCAATAATGCTGAATTCTCAATTCGGCGAAAGGCAGCATTTCAGAATCCGAAGCCGTCGGAGACTATTTTTTACATCCGACCATGATTTCAGTTGAATTTATTCCTTATTTATTAATTTGGACAAAAATCAATTCACAAAAGTACTTTCCTCATCAGACCGTTGTCCAGCACAACGGGAAATATCATCCACAAGAAATGTTTAAGCTTTGAATGATGCCAGACAACAAGCAAGCAAAAGGTAAAATCTAGATTTGAAGCATATGAATTAAAAATTTAAGCATTCATTTGTGGATCCTTGCAACTTCAAGGCTTTTTAAAAAATGATGTAATAATCAATATTCAGACCTAATGTTGTATTGATAATTAATAATTGATAAGTCACAATTAGGCTGTATTGATAATTAATAATTACTAAGTCATGATTAGGATGACTAAATTCTAAGTAAAAGATTCAAAGAAATCTTGATTGCATCCTGTTGGCTAGATCATAAATTTTCAAAGCTTAAAACAGGCCAACAAAAGATTAAATGAAACAAAGCTAAATTCGTAATCAAATAATACGCAAAACTAGAATTTTAAAACATCTCGCCAAAATGTTAACAAAACCATTACTTTGAGAGCAGAAACTGATAAACCCAATCAATGCACTGGTTCTCAAGCTCTTCCTCCAGAAGCCACTTGGATGGATGGTCGAAGACGGTATTGGCAGCCACGGCATGTCGTATGTTCGTTTCCTGAACGTTCAGAGCCTCTTTCTTAATGTCGATGTCCACGAAAGTTTTCTTTAGAAGAGCTCTCAATTTCTCAATCATTTTCAAATGTCTAATCTTTAAAAGTGAACAAGATTAAAGTCTTCAGAGCCGGCTTTTTGACGGCGACGAGTAACGAGCCGCAAACGCCCAAGTAGCTTTTTTAGGTGCCTCTTGTTTATCAACAAGTGAGAGTTCAGGAGTTTTGGCAAGTAAGAACAATTTCATTTTTAATTTAAAACGATATTGTCTACTCAAGAAAGATGTTTTCAAATGGACATGCGTTTAATTTATAAAACAATTTATTGCTTAATATTTATGACTCATGCCGAACAATTTATTGAAGGTCTGATCAATTAAGATGTGTGTGTACTTTTATTTAAACAAACAACTGCATATGTGGATTTATGAGCTCGTTTGTTTAGCATTCGGGGGACCAACGGCAAGTAGATTTGTAACAGTTTATAAGCCAGGACGTCATTCGTCCATATCATCTCAATCCCTGACTTTTCATGAGAAGCAAAAAAAGATCAGGTTGAGCTAGGATTTGCATCCCATGAAAAGCTTAAATGTCTATAAGATTGTCACCTAATTTTTAAATGATCTACTTGAATTTAAAAGTTGCCATAATTACATCATAAAAGTTGAAAATAATTCAATCTTCTGATGAGTTTATAAACACATGTCACATCAGAATCTGAAATCATTTGAAAATCGCTCAAGTGCACAAATGTGGATGTTTATTTTAAAATCCTTTATTAAAATTAAAAATAACAAATCAATTTATCTTATTACGATTTTGGCAAGGGTTGAGTTTAAATCAAAGCTGCCAAAATTTATTTAGTTTGTTCCTGAGTCCTTCAAGGGTTATAAATACTTGATTCACATTCTAAAGATTTTGTTGTTTAAGCAAAAGAATAAGTTTTATTTAACTATTTTGAACCAAATTAAGCATGCAATGAAAAAACAAAGTAAGATTTGGACGAAATGTGGAGACCAGTTGATCAAACTTTTAGAGCTTTAGTATTCAACAATTAAATTGCCAAACTTACTGTACACATTTAAGATATTACCCAAACTATAATTTTTATTTGTTTTCATTTTTAAGCGTCTTACCCATCCGAAACTTTTTTACATTTTTAAGAATAATAATTTACATCTCGGGCTTTAAGTCTGCCAAGTCGTTTCTCTAACGTGCAATAAATTAATTACGAATGTCTAATATTTTTAATTGTTTATTATAATAACTATCTAAATGCAGCAACGCAGTTGAAAAAGTGGACCTTCGCTTACTCTAAAATTAAGAAGAAAAAAACACAAGTCCTTTTGTTTATGGATAAACGAAACTTTATAAATTATCTTCTAAGAGGAAACCAAGATTCTCAAAGGGGAAAACCCTCACTATTCCCAATTCTAAAGAGAGTCAATAACCTGACTTGTTATGTTCATTAGACTTGGTGTCTGAAGAAAAATGCATTTTTATTTTCTTGTTGTTCCACTGTTTTGGTTCTTCTCCATTACGTTGTTCTTCCATTTCTTTGGACGACCCCCAAGATTGTTGCACAAAATGCTGATGAATGCTGATAAGAAATGTCGAAAAATGTAAGGAAAGCAACTTATTTTTGATCACACTTAATAATTGATTACTTAAGCTCGCTCTAGTGATCATTTGAAAATAAACAAAATTAGATTAACAGATTGGGATTCATTAAAATAACTTTATTATTATTATTATATTGATTTAAGTTTTCATACAAGATGCGAAGTGAATTTTTTTGTTTCCATTTTTCAACTCCCATTGACAGACAAGAATTTTTACATAGTGAAGGGTTTATGTATCCCTATCCAGGAACAGGAGCAGAAAGAAAATAATTTATGTTTAAATAAAAAAGTTTATATCAGCCTAAAAGGCTTATCCTTGCTCACAAACTGAGACCTACCCATAACTTTGGATATGGTAAGTCATCATTCACTTCACATCATCTTGGGGGAGGCTAAAGACACATTTACTCTTCGAAAAGGGTGCTTTTGAGAATGGCGCTTCCAAAAAAGGACGACAGTTTATTTTGGAAACATTTTGAAAAATCTAAACTTTATTTCTCCTGCAAACAATCAAAATATTGTCTCACCTTCATTACCAAATGTCACAGACACGAACACGTCACAAATTCTTCCTAGAGCATGACTCACTTTAAGAGCAGTGTAGTATCGTTTTACCATGAAATAAACTATGCAGTCATCAATTTTTAAACTGATTCATTGAAGAGGAATGTTTTCCAGGGGGTATGAAATCTGACTGGACCACAGTTGTTTATAGAGAGAGGTTAACGTCTAGGTGTCTTTTTCTATATTACAAGCCATGCAGAGGGCATCCTAATCTAGGGAGTTAAATGAAATGTCCTCAATAGGAAATCCTTAATATTAGTACTACCGTGTTTGTCTGAGACCGGTGATCACAAGTTAAAACTTGATGCACTAGATGCACTAGTATGATCCAGCATTATCTTTAATTTTTAATAACAATGCTTTTCAACAAAACCATCAATGTACCCGCAATGTGGTACTGATCTTGCTAGTAGGTTGATTTATTTATATAAAATTTATAGAAATATTTAATTTGTTTTTAAATTTCTTAAAGCGCAAGAGATTGGAGAAAAAACAAATAAATACCATTATTATATGTAATTATAGTACATCTATTCGGTAATATGGTTAAATCTGGATGGATACCCACATTTTTATCTTACATATTTTTTTGACCTACTTTTTTTTTATTTTACAAAAATGAATTTTGAAAATGTTTATTGATTTCGATAGCTATGAATGGACTCAAATTTGGCTCTCAGCCAAAGCTTCCTCAAGCATCAAGCTGGCTTTATAGGCGGACCCATCACATTTGCATATCGCGCGATATGGCCTCAGTTTTTCAGTAACGCTATGCAGTGAATTTGTCTAGCGTTAAAGTTTTTTTTTAAACATCATCACTAATTGGTTCAAATTAATATCTGGGAAATAGTTAATTTATCGCTTTAAAATAAAGGCATTAACATTTAGCTTTCATAAAATTTTTATGGAATGTTTGCTATGCAACCCAATTCTCATCAAACCATTGCTTGGAATGTTCCAATGATTTATCAAGACTATTCATCCTCCGACATATTTAAAGATTTATAAACGGATTTAGAATCTGGAGTCCCTGGCAAGATCGCGAAATTAACAATATAATTAATTACGACTTTTGTCTTGTAATACCTAAGAAGCTCAATAACTAACAATTTAATATATAATTTTTCACTCCATTCCAAACTACAGTCATACATTAAATTTTAGAATTAATCCGAGACAAATATCCATTTGGCTGGAAAGAAATTCTGCTCTTCAAATTAAGTAATGACATTGTGGAATAATATCCTGAACATATTTACAAATAAATAATTTATCACTGAAATATGGAAAAATTAAGTTTGTATTTTAAATTTAAAAGTGACATTTAATATTTAGGTACAAAAATAAATTTATGCCGCGAGCATTCAATAGTTTGCTTACTTTTACTCGTCTCCATACACGCTTCATATTTATTGCTAGTCGGCATGGAGCTGATTTAAATGTATTAAACCCCTCTTAATCTGTATTTTATTTAACTGTCCTGCACCGAATCTTATTAAAACAATAATTCTTTTTAAATTGTTTTAGGAAACGCTGCCAATTAAGCCTTAATAAGCTTCGAAAGCAGCGTTAAATTCGAAAATTTTCCGTAACGCTTACTATAAATAGAAGCGAAGGGGCCGTTTCAATGCATACGAATCAGAGCGGTCCAGACAGTGGCTGATATTATAATAAAAGATTGCATTTGAAATATCATACTTGAACATTCGCGTCACCGGTGTTAATTCTCATTTTAAAATCACTAAAAAGTGTCTGGAAATACTCTTGGAAACATCATCTGTGGTACTTTTTGCAATTTTCTACACATTTGAGCTAAAAGACATATCCAAAGTTCTAAACTCAGCGGATTTCATATTTTGTTGGTCTGGCGAATCTCATTTGAAGTTGTTTAGATCAAATATTTGGGGAAAATGGCCGGTCAAAGGCTGGTTCTATGGGATTTTGTGGCCATTGGCTTCTACTTTTTGGCTGTTATTGGAGTCGGAATATATGTGAGTTTCTCTCGAAATTACAAATTAATTTAAAGGATTCAAAGAATATCTTTTATATTTAATCGAAATGTTTAGAACGATGCATTAGCAACGTTTTAGGCTGATATTACGTCATGATCGGTTAGGTTTCATCACTTCGTTGCCAACCTTCGTAAAGTAGGTTATGAGGCCGGCTAGCCAGCGAATCCAAAGTGTAAATAGATTTATAGTGATTATCAATTACTTAAAGAATGATAATTAATTAGAGTCAATTATGTTTGACCAAAATCATAATTTCTCATGAGATGATTCAACTTAGGCCATAGCTGGCCCAGATAGATGCGCTGTACTTTGGTCATATTTTGCTTATTCCATCCCAAGCTAAGGCTGTTAACTGATTGATGCCTTATCTGCTATCGGTTGAGCAATTATGTGGCCTGATAAATTTAGTACAACATTACGACGTCTGAATAACATAAATCATTATTTATTGTTTATGTGTTTTATTTTGCAATAATATTATTATAATAGTAATAATGCTACTGTTGTGTTGCTGTACAGATGCATGCATGCTGTGGTCTTGCATTGCGAATTTTTTGAAATTTATTCTCTCTGTGGTTATTGATCATTTTTCCACATTTTCTTGTCAATGTGTTTGACAATTCTATTTTCAATACTTTAGTTTCACAAAATATTTTTCACCAATCTGAATAGTTAATAATAAAATAATAATAAAAATAAATAACAAAAGTAATAAAGCAAGGAGGATGTAATGAATTAGTATTATAATGTCATTATTTTAATAATAAATTTTAATGATTATCACCTTATTGAGTTCCAAAAACATCATGATTTTGCAAAATGGAGGATGGGTAGTTGTTGAGATCGTCTGCTTTCAAATAGGAAGTTGTTTTGATTAGTAATATATTAGGTTGCTAACTTGTGTGCTTCCTTTTGTAAAATCTAGGTCAGTCTATGCAAATGAGTGTTTGTAGGATTGAGTGATTGGTCTGCTATGACCTGAATATTGCCCACTTCTCTTTGATTGGCAGTTAAGCTGTGACGTCATTAGTAAACAGGCAAATATATTATAATAAGCAATCTACAGTTTCTCAAGTTGATAAAGTTTATAAGTACAATGTCAATGTTTATGTTCTGTTTTGATGGTGTTATGCTTCTATCAACTATGCTGTGCTGTTTGGCATATAATCATTCTGATTAAACTTGTGATATGGTGATAATGCTCTATTAGCATTATAATAGTAATATATATAATAGTAATAACAATAATAACAATAATAATAATAATAACAATAATAACAATAATAACAATAATAACAATAATAACAAAAATAACAATAATAACAATAATAATAATAATAATTGTAATAGTAATAATAGTGATAGCGTAGTAATCATAATCGTCCCAATAATTGAAAAATTAAGTTGATAATTATTCTTGAAAAACACCCCCGATTGAAAGACAAACAGATCGATATCAAGCACCTCCATCAGTTTTAAAATCAGACGACGCATTTTTTCATAAAAGGTATTTTTGGGAATGCAACTTTTGCATCATTATCATAATCGTCGTCATAGTCGTCAATCAGCAACAAATCATCCAACATCTTTCTTAGAATGGCACTTTTTCAGAAACACCTCGCACCGGTACTTGTTGAAATAAGCACTTGTTTCGCAATCGGTCGACCTCAAAGGACGACGGTTGGTACGGCTTCAATCTTTAAGCTACGAGCGGCGTCTTAAAAATTATTGAAGTTATAACTATTATTAATATTATTATTATTATTGTTATTGTGTTTGTTGATATTGTTGTTGTTGTTTTTATTTTTATTACAATTGCATGCAAATTATAGTTTAAATAATTATCAATATTATTTTTACAAACTTTCAAGCAATAAACACCTCTGATATGATTGTGTTCTGATGATAATTATATAATATAATAANTAATAACAATAATAACAATAATAACAATAATAACAAAAATAACAATAATAACAATAATAACAATAATAACAATAATAACAAAATAATAACAAATAATAACAATAATAACAATAATAACAATAATAACAACAATAACAACAACAATAACAACAATAATAACAATAATAACAATAACAACAGTAACAACAGTAATAACAATAATAACAATAATATCAATAATAACAACGATGATGATGATGATGATGATGATGATAATAAAACATGATAATTAGTTCATTCATAATTAAGCAGGTAATTAATTCATTATGTTAATTACGTCACCTCCAGGCCATGCTCAGGAGTAGGAGGAACACAGTGAATGGCTACTTTCTGGCTGGAAGGTTTATGACTTGGCTGCCTGTGAGTTTGTGTCTTCATTGAATAAACAATTTAAGAAAAGCCCCAATTTTGAGTATAAGAATAATTGTTAATATACTATGATTATGCTAATAATTGTTAATATGGGGCTTTTTTTTTTTGAATAATTGTTAATTACATTTCTGACCAATTGGATTTCATTTTTCTAGGTTGGTGCTTCCCTATTCGCCAGTAACATTGGCAGCGAGCATTTCATTGGTCTGGCAGGATCTGGGGCAGCTTCTGGAATTGCAGTTGGAGCGTTTGAGTTGAATGTGGGTAGTGCATGAGGTTGAATTCTGAACAACTAACAAATGAATATCTAAAAAATAACTAAATTTCCTGGTCATGATAATGATGGCGGTGGTGATGGGAGCGGTCGTGATAATGATGATGATGACAGTGAAATCTTTGAAAGAGTGCAAAAATGAATGGAAGTCCATGCCGACTTTTTTAAAAGCTGCCATCAAACTATGACTCACTGAAGAATAATTGGGTGTAGGATCACTGAGTTCTGTTGTCTATCACCAGTCATTGCCGCCCAAGATGACAATGATGGTGATGATGATAATGATGATGAGATGACTTGTGGCAAGGTGACGATGGTGTCTCATGGGGATTGCAATGTCAGCGACAATAATGGAATTGGACGATGATGGTGATGTTACTGATGGCGATGATGATGATGATGATGATGATGTTGATGTTGATGATGATGATGATGTTGATGATGATGATGTTGATGATGTCTGTCCTGCATTTCCTTCAGGCTTGCATCCTCTTGCAATTACTTGGCTGGGTCTTCCTGCCGGTCTACATAGCCAGTGGGGTGAGTCATCATTATCATCATTGTCGTCGTCATCATCATCATCATCATCATCACGCTCATGTCTTTATTGCCAGCTTAATTAATCCACCCAACCGTGCATTAATTCATTAGCTAATTCATTCATCAATGCATGCATGAACCGTTAAGACAGGAGCAAGGGATTTTGAACGTCATCGTCCAAGATCATCACTTTTGTTTTTAATCAAGGCTTTCAATTTCTAAAAATAAAAACCAATAAAGTCCTTCAGTAAGATGTGCTATCTATTTATACAGCCTCCTCCTATATTTGGCTCAGTGAGGCTGATGCTGATGCAGCTGATATATTCACTCATTAGCATATTGATTGAGCTTTGCATATTTAATGAGACTCCGGTTGTGTTTGATTGATCCATCAACTTACTTAGTTTGCACCTTTGCTGCTAATGGCTTGTCATGGCTAGGCTTTTAGTCATTTCCATGCATTTTTCCTTCCATCCATCTATCCATTCATCCATGCATCCACGCATACATCCATCCATTCATGCATCCATCCATTCATCCATCCATCCATTCTTCCATCATCCACACAGGTGTGCACCTTACCTGAATATATAAAGAAGAGATTCGGAGGCGAACGCATCAGAATCTACCTGGCCGTTCTCTCCCTCATGCTGTACATCTTCACCAAAATCTCGGTCAGATTTCTTCCTGCATTTCACTGCTCTCTGTAACGAAAAACTTGATTACATATAATAATAATAATAATAATAATAATAATAATAATAATAATAATAATAATAATAATAATAATAATAATAATAATAATTAATATTATTATAATTACACAATACGACATTATTAATGATAGTGGGTTATTATTACTAAGGTAAAGCTTTTGCTTTGGTATGGCTCCATTAGGAGTTCAAATCCTAGCTGCTTCCAAGAGTTTCTGTAACTAATAAAATATAAAGCAAATTGCGTTGGTTAATAATCCCAATCCTCGTAATATCAATTAACTGATGCAGCTGGAAATAACTAACTAATCAGTTAATGAATTTATCTAAATCAATCAACAATCAAAGGATATGGACAGGAAATGCTATCTGCCTGGCCGCTTATTCATAACTCTAGTGTCATTGTTATTGATGATGATGATGGTGATGATGATGATGATGATGATGGTGATGGTGATTGATGGTGATGATGATGATGGTAATGATGATGATTACGATAATAATGACATCTATGATATTATTTTTATTTATCTTTATTTTTTTTTGCAAATTCCGTCAATAAGCTCTTGAACAGTTTTGAACATTTTAAGAGTGATTGGCAGCTTTTCAGATTTTTTTTCTAAACACTCTGCTTATCTTTTCTTTCACAATGATCGTTATCATTGGTCTAAAAAAAATAGATTTGGCAGTTGTATTTTTGTTTGTAAGGATTAAGGCATTGTATGTTGTTGCAGTGTTGGCAAAGGTTTGAGAATGAGTGAATCGATGATCAAGAGGCTGTTGATTCACAAGAGGCTGATCCAGTGGCTAATCACCTGATGATGGTCATTAATCATTATCAGTTCATTAATCGGTCAATCATTGATCGCACGTTAGAAATGGTTGGCTGTTGAAATGTGCGCCTCCTGGAAAAAAAAAGCATTTGAAATGAAAACAAGAATTATTATTATTATTTATTATTATTATTGTTATTGTTATTATTATTGTTATTATTATTATTATTATTATTACTATTATTATTATTGTTATTATTATTATTATTGTTGTTGTTGTTGTTGTTATTATTATTATTATTATTATTGTTGTTGTTGTTGTTGTTGTTGTTATTATTATTATTATTATGAAATCAATTGTGAGACAGAGGATATTAACACTGATTTTGCTTGATGGTTTTATAGGTTAATTTATATTCAGGAGCTCTCTTCATCCAACAAGCTCTCAACTGGAACCTCTACTTGGCAGTCGTCATACTCCTCGGATTGACTGCACTGACAACCATAACTGGTTGGTGGTGGTGATGCTGATGATGATGATGTTGGTGATGATGGTGATGATGATGATGATGGTGATGATGATGATGATGATGATGATGATGGTGTTGATGGTTTGATGATGATGATGGTGATGATGGTGGTGGTGATGATGATGATGATGATGACTTAAGTGAGGGGAATTGCAGAATTGCTCAATCATAATTATCATAACAAATATTGTTGTTGCCAATGCTTGCTGACTTTTATTTCATTCACCAGGTGGCTTGGCGGCCGTCATCTACACGGACACCTTGCAGGCATTTGTCATGATCATCGGGGCATGTCTGCTCACCATTCTGGGTAATGGTTGTTGTTATCATCGCTATTATCAGCACCTATGCTGCCATCATCATTGTGGTCTGTATCAGCATCATCAGTGTGGTCTCTATCAGCATCATCAACACCATCATCAGTGTAGTATATATCATCGTCATCATCATCACCATCACTGAAGTCTGTATCAGCATTGCCATCATTGTAGTCTATACCAGCATCGCCATCATCATTGTAGTCTGTATTAGCATCATCGTCATCACCAGTCATTATTCCTTTCTCCAGGCTTCAGGGAGGTGGGTGGCTACTCGGACCTTTACCGACGCTACATGTTGGCCATCCCCAACATCCTAGGTCCCGGGGCGACATCGAGTCCGAGTCTTTCAAATTCATCCGACCTCAACATGACCGCTTTTGTCACCTCCTCTGTTGTTTCTTCGGTCGTTCAAAACCTCGCGGGATCGAACACCACTGCGGCTGCAGTTTTTCCTGCTGCCGAGTTCGTGATCCCCAGCAACAGGTCAGCCCTTCTGGAGTGTGGCAAGCCAAGGGCAGATTCTTGGTACATGCTCAGGGATGCTAGCGACCCGGACATGCCGTGGCCTGGCTTCCTATTGGGACAGACGCCTGCCTCCATTTGGTACTGGTGTGCAGATCAGGTATTGGATGGATGGTGCTGCTTATTATTATGGTATTGCTACTATGGTAACAATTTATTAACTTTTATTTTACTTTAATAAAAAATATGCTAGCAGTATTACATCAACAATGCTGATTACTGGCAACAAAACCCCGGAAAAAGTTTATGAATAAAGATGAATAACATGAACTACTGTTACCTTCCAGATGATTGTCCAAAGGACATTGGCTGCCAAAAGTCTGAGCCACGCCCAGGGGAGTACACTATTTGCTGGCTATTTAAAGATCCTTCCTGTCTTCATCCTCGTCATGCCGGGAATGATCAGCAGGGTCCTATTTACAGGTTCCTTTTGGATTTCTAATGGTTCCCAGTAACCTAACAACAACAAAATACTGCTGTCCTCGTTCTATTGGCTCACCTGTCTTCTTCTGCTTATTTATGATATTTCAATTAGCATAATATTATCATAAATGATACCATAACATCACCAGATGAGGTGGCCTGCGTGGATCCTGACGTCTGCATGAAGGTCTGCCAAAACAAGCGTGGATGCAGTAACATTGCTTTCCCTAAGCTGGTCCTGGAAATCATGCCCACAGGTGTGCATATTAATGAGCTGGATGTTATTAGCATAAGTTTTTCATCATTGTTATTGTTGATGTTGTTATTATTATTATTATTATTATTATTATTATTATTATTATTATTATTATCATCGTCATCATCGCTATCATTGTCATTATTATCATTATAGTCAGCACAATCATTGGTCAAAAAAATAGGACGTCACGACCCAATTAATTCCTTCCAGGCTTGAAGGGCCTCATGATGTCGGTCATGCTGGCTGCCCTCGTCAGCGACCTGACCTCGATATTCAACAGTGCCAGTACCCTGTTCACCATGGACATTTACAGGAACTTCAAGAAGGGTACAAGTAATAGGGAGTTGATGATAGTTGGAAGGTAAGTGGATGAATTGCGGTGATGTGATTATGATTACGATCATTATTATTTATTGATGCTTTAACGACATTATTCAGAGTTTTTGTCGGACTAATGGTTGTTGTTGGCATACTATGGATTCCAATAGTCCAGAACATGCAGGGGGCACAGCTTTACATCTACATCCAATCAGTGAGTGCCTACTTGGCTCCACCCATTGCTGCTGTCTATCTATTGGCCATTCTCTGGAAAAGAGCCAATGAGAAAGTGGGTATAAATGAACCTTGGATGCCATTTGATGGATTCAATAACTTATCCGCACGCATTGTGTAACTATCCATTTCAGGGAGCATTTGTTTCTCTAATGGTGGGCTTGATTCTTGGTTCGGGAAGAATGATCCTGAACTTTATGTACTCGGAGCCCCTCTGCGGTCAGCCCGACGACAGGCCTTGGATTGTCGCCGGTCTGCACTACATGTACTTTGCGTTTATCCTCTTCCTGCTTACCTGCATTGTTCTTGTTGTTGTCAGTCTGCTCACCGAAAAACCAACTGAGAACCAGGTGAAGATTATCCTCGTCGCATGCTCATCCTTATCGTCAACATGTCCAATTTGTCTTCATACTGATATCATATCATCACTACCTTATCATTCATAACACTGCAATCGATCAAACATAATTAGCCACCAGCTCTTCATTATTGTTTTGACGTCATCACCAAATCTCACGAATCCCCCGTTAAAGATCGCCCAAGCGACTTACTGGACGAGATTTGACCCGGCTGTCCGACCAATGAGCTCACTGGATTCCAAGAATGACCTTCAACCCGACGAAGTCAAGATTAATGGGGCAGAAGGATTTACACCATTGGATGAGGCGAAGAACCTTTTTTCTGAATTGACCAATGGGAAGGGGGCAGCTGGAGAGGTTGCCAGGGAGACTGGGGATTTCGTCGTCAGGAACAAGTCGATTGAAATTATTTTGGAGGAGCCGAAAAAGGTGACGATTCTTTCTCCGCTGGATGCTAAAGGAGAGTACGAACTTGATCATCCCTTGGGTCGGTTTGAGATTTCTGTTTGCGTTTTTGCCGTTTTACTTGTCGACGGTTCATGCCGACGTTGTTTAGCTCTCGAACTTCGTGCTCTCTTGGAGTAGTGGCTTGAAGTGCAATTTGACTCGTGCTGCTGTCTGTCTGCTTGGAAGTTTCTGTTAATGTTCTTTCTTTGTTGTGCTCATAATCTTAGCTTGCATCGCTGCCAATGCAACCAGGTCATATTTTTTAATAATCCGATGATGACGATGACGATAACAATGAAGATGATAATAACGGATATGATAACATTAATGATGATGATGATGATGATGATGATGATGATGATGATATTAATATTAATGATGATGATGATAATAGCAACAATGATAATATTAACATTAATGATGATGATGATAATTTCTCAGACTCCGATGGATCTCAAGAACATCGTTCTCTAATCTCTCGATTTGTCGAGTGGTTCTGTGGCCTCAGCTCGAGTGATGAGGCCACCTGTGAGGCCCGCCATCGCATCGAGGAGATTCAGAAGCTGAAGCAGACGAGGAAGGAGAAGATTCTCCTCTCCATCTTCCTTGCCCTTCTGCTCACCATCGACGTCTTCTTCTACATCTTCTTCAGCACTGGGAGTGACTTCTGGCTTCTCAGGTCACCCTCTGTTGACACCTCGACGAGCAACCAATGAGAACTTGGGGTTTTTTGGCTTTCGGCTCCGCCTCCTTTTTGCAATTCGACCAGTCCATATCTGGACCAGCGAATTCTTATTAAGATCCCAAAATGACGAATGAGGATGAGAGAAGAATCGTGCTCTTGTCTTTTTGGTCGTTGATGTCGTCTGTCGATTGCCGTTGACTGTTGCCGTGCGACCATTCTCATTGGTCACAGTGTGAGGAGCTCACTCATTGGATGCTACTTTGACTATTCTTTTTCTATTCCTCGTCGTGATTCACTCCCATTCTCCCCAAAAGGCCGAGTGGATTCAACCAGATCAGTGACAAGACCGATAGTATTGAGATTTTGTTGGCACCCTTGAATTTCCAGCCAGTGACAAATTGTTTTGTATTCATTTTGCTTGTTTCGTTTCGTGTTTTTTTTTTCGTTCGCAAATTCTCCGTTCGGTCAACGATGTTTCCATTGCTCCAGGAAAACTACTGGCTGTTTATTAAGCTGTCCTGTTCAGCATATCAGCAGCCTCTTAGTGTCTGGATTTCACTTGATTGGGTGAAGCTATTAATTCTAAAAGCGTCGGCATCTCTGATTGGTTCGGAATTCGCACCTCTGCCATTGGTCGGAGCATGACTGCTATCATTTATTGGAGACTAGGACAATCTACAAACATTCAATATTTATTATTTATTCGACAAATACCTTGGTTATTGTTTAATTACTTATCAATTACCTGTTAATTCCACACTTATTATTGGTTGTAATTCTCTTGCAAAGGCTTTCAAAAACCATAGTTTTTTTTCTAGGTAAATATTTTCAAGTCCAAAAGCTGGTCGGCCAGGGTCACGTCGTGCGGCTGTACAATGGCGATGATGATGATGATGATGACGATGATGATTTTATTTTATGGCAATTTCAAGCTCCTACAATTTCTAGTTTTCCAGCTTTCACTTTGGTTCTCACATGCTGCTGTTCACGTTTATAGGCATGAGGTTGACTTTTATTTTTGACCCTCTTGGATTTATTTGGCTCCATGTTCCTATTGAATGCTTTGTCTGTTGCTGTTGTTGTCGTCGTCGTCGTCGTCGTCGTTGAGTGTTGTTGTTGCTGAGTGTTGTTGCTGCTGCTGCTGCTGTTGTTGCTGTTGATGTTGTTGCTGTTGCTGTTGTTGTTGTTGATGATGATGATGATGATGATGATGATGATGATGATGATGATGATGATGATGGAGTAAAATATTTTGCTAATGGAGAGTTTTTAATTATTTTTGGTTAATTTCTTTCTATTGGTTTCTACTTCACTTTAGCCATCATCGAGCTATGGATTTATAAAAAATTCAGTTTTGACAATCTGCATCACCAGGTGATTGTTCGACCTTGCATAAACTGATCTGCAGTCGATTGATTTTTCATTCGTCCAGCTACCAACCTTCAATTGGGAGAGCCCCTTTCAATCAGCTGATCAATCATCCCAGTAGACGTCCAGCAGACTTTTTACATTCCCTTTCTTTGGAGACCAATGAGAGAGGGGCAATGAAGCTCTGCCTTGCCTTCCTATTGGTCGATTCACTAACATCTACGAATTAATGGTTATTATCAGCTCTCAAGTTATTGTTGTCAGTGATTATCTGGTAGTGGTGTTAGCATTGCATAGGCGTGTTGTGTTTTTTGTAGCGCTTGCGACGCCATCGCCGTCATCGTCGTCGTCCAAGTAGCGCCGTGACTTGAAGTTAACAACTACTTTGATAAGAGCATCGCTTATGCCCAGAAAACGTCGTGATGCTATAAAGGTTTATTAGTAATTAATATTACTGACGTCATAATCGTTTCTTTGTAACTTAGGTAACTCTTTTATCAGTAACGTGTGAGGATGCAGTCATGGCTCCACTCTCAACTTGCAGTTCTCAAATATCTACGCTCCATTGAAAAATATATTTTTTGATATTATTTAGTTTCTATTCCAAGATACTTTGTTGATGCTGAGTTTTTTCTAGATGCACGTTTCAGTCTGCAATGGTCATAGTCTTTGATGACTCTCCATGCTTGTCCAGTGTGTCTTTGTATCGTCCTGTACGCCTCTGTAGCAATCTAGGTGTCTGTGTGTCTCTCCCTCTTAATCGTCTGAGTTGTTGAGCAGCATGCACTGAGGTGACTTCTAAGGGCACAATTCCATGACAGCATATCACCCTTCTGTCGAATTCATCCGGTGAATGATGGATGCATTGAGACTGCATGGATTGAAAGACGAGTGGATGTAGGTGCATTCATTCAGCGCATGATTTAATGTATTCTGTGTAATGATGTGCATGAAAGTCACAAGAAATTCACGCATGATGGGGCAAACAAACGAACAAACAAAGTTTAAAATCACACTCCAGTGGAGCTTCAGGGCGGTTAGTCTTCAGGTTGGTCGCAGTGTATTCCATGCGGAACGTTCGGGATTGTATGCTTCATGTTTGTTGGAGTTTCTGCTAACATAAAAGTCACTTAACATCCCCGACATTATGACTATCTTTGTTTTGATTTCATTTTACGCACTTGATGCTTATCGCTGGGTCTGAAGCATGCATTCGCGTTCAATAATCGCGAACTTATGATGAATCAAAACTTAGCCGGATCATATTAGGATTATTAGCTATCGAATGCAATCGATATCACAATTTCCCCGATCAAAACGATCGATATTTGAATACGGATACGTGAACTGGAGAGTGGGGGACAACCCCTGCCCCCACCCCTCGAATGGATTTTGCCTCCCTGATTTTCTGATGTAAAGACAAAACAAAAAAACATCTTTTCAACAAGTTGTACGAGGGATCGTTTGAAGATGTTTGAATGTCATGGAAACGAGTACTGAAGACTCAAGTACCTTAGCTAAATAATACAACGAATACATTGCGATTACATTAGCATTACGAGCCACTACTCTCGTGCTTTTTTTTTTAGATTACGCAAGGGTTAACATTTTTCCTTCAAAATGATTTCATTTCGTGTGTTTTCTTTCAAGAGGATTTAAAATAAATTATATTGCGTTCAAACTTTAACACGGTCTTCAATCAAAAATAGTAGCGAGTGCTAACTTTGTAATTCTATTTAGACGACCTCGGTTTTTTTTTAGATGATTCGGAGGCATGATGTGCTTCAATCCATGTACATAGTACCCCTATCCTTTGGGCGTTCCCTGGCAATGCAGGCCCGGACCAAACATATATAAACATATGTCTATATGTATATACAGTAAACTCCCACATATGTCTATATGTATATACAGTAAACTCCCACATATGTCTATATGTATATACAGTAAACTCCCACATATGTCTATATGTATATACAGTAAACTCCTGATTATCCGGCACTCAACCAACTTTTCCGTAATGGACCGAAGTAAACTTGAAGGAAGGGTTTCTCTTTTTGCTGACCGACGTACTAACACAAACTAATAATTATACCTCTCAAGTTATTAGTGGTATTAAACTTGTTAGGTTATAACAGCCATAGTCGCACAGTAAAGGGAGTTTGATCACTTTATGTTGCACCTGCTAGTGCAAATATCATCTTTTGGATTTTATTCTCATCTAAGTTGAGAAATAATACATAAAATTATTACAAATGACAAAGTAATATCGTTTATTTTGAATGTTCTTGAAGCAAATGACATGGAATGAGTCAAGTAAATAAGGTTCTTATTTCCAAGAAACCGTA
>MPNW01000705.1:7107-43250 GCA_011800805.1 Hirudo medicinalis | reverse complement strand
TGGAGCCTCTCTTCTGCTTCCTATTATTTAATTATAATCTGTCATTTTAAAGATGCATTATAAATTTGAATTCTAATGTGAAACACACCTTTCCGATGTTAACACCTTTCAACAATTTTATTAGATTTTTCATGTTGGAATCATCTTTATGACACATAAATAAAAACGGGCTGAAAAATAAATTTGTATTTAAATAAATATAATTATACTTAAGTAAATTAATATATTTGAATTAACAATAATTGAAAAATATTAGATACAATTTTATGGTACTCATTTTATTTAAGATTTAAGTTATAATATTTACGTTTAATTGTATTTTATGTGTCTCAGTCTCTCACCAATTCTTCAACAAAATTTGAATCCACCAATCATCGCAACCTCTTTCTGAAGTATTAATTATATATTCATTAATTCGTTTCTTAAACGGAGAATTACGTGGTCTAAACATTGCAGAGATAAGTTCAATTGAAGAGACAATAATCCATTGTGAAGCCTAGAATTTAAAATGAAAAACTAACGATTTTCAACAATTTTAGAAACTCAAACATCATTATGTTGCGCAAATCAAGACTATTTATAGTGGTTTATAGTTAATGTACCACCACATGACAAAGGAAACAGCTACTGAAAACTGGAATGCAGGTCCTGCTCGTCTGTTTTGTAGACAGAGCAAGAACATGAGCAAACTTGATGCATATTGTCGGCACCCGACAAATGCTCTCTAAAACTTTGGAGAGTTGACAGGGATGAACTCGAACAAAAATAACTAAAAACAAGATATCTCACATTGAGCCTCACAAATCATTTTGGAGCGAGTAGCTCATATGTTCAAAAACAAACCCCTTTTGATATTCACTTTAATTAGTTAATTTAACTAAATCTTCGCATCTCATCCACAAGGGGCTCGTAATGATTGAGCTGATCAAACAGAGTAAGACATTAGCATCATTCTGAACCACGGAAAGTGCCTTATTAACAATTCTAAAAGCTCATTCGTGAGTCATTGGCTGATCTGCAAACCCTTTGGAGAAGCACAGCCCAGTAAGTCATCAAATCACGTCTCACCCCTTGCCAATTTCCTCCATGGTCAAACGATCAATAATGAATACCTTGAAGCACAATTTTTAATTTAGTCCTTCATCATTGACAAACCAACCAAGGTGTCCATGGTGCCGCAATAAGGTCGCTAAATGGAGCACTAGAGTAGATCAGAAGAGCCAGTATACAACGATACGAACAAAATCAAGTCGCATGCAGCAAACGATAAGAAAAATACAAAAAGCACAGAATGTACGTCAAACAACCCATAGAGCGACCGGTGACAGAGGCAAAGCTCTTAATAAATCTTCAGTCTGGTCACCTGCTTATTGCCATGGTTACCGTTCGACGCAAGCAAAAGAAATATCTACCGCACAAACCCTCCACACTCAGGTGCAACCCCAGCTGTGAAGAGCTAGGAAGGTAACGATGCGCACCTACTGCTCTGCACCAGACAAAATCTCCTCACATAGCCACCAACGATGTCACTGGCCGCCAGGTAACATTCATCGAGGACTCAAGCCTTGCCCACAAACACTGGACAAGAAGAAATCTAAACAAGTACAGCAAGCAGGCATCCAGGTGAGTAGCAGTCACTCCACTGCACCAAATGCTCCAACAATAATGATGCTAAGACAACGACAATGAAGCTAACGCAGCATGTAATGTCGTACATTGCTCACCTGAACAGAGTAGTAGTAGTAATAGTAGTAGTAACAGTAGTCACCTTTACATTTCCTTACCTTCAGAGAATGACGTTCTGGTCGTGCAACACTCAAAATATGGAAAAGCTGTTTAGCAGAAAGAAATAAGACCTCAGAACCTACGGCGAAGACCAAAGAACGGTGGAAACTGTCGGAAAGCGCCATCATTGCCAACAAGGTCACACAAGACAATTATAACCAATTATACTAATAATTATCATTAATTTGTAAAAAAAAACCCAGGAATTTAATGAAGGAGGAGCTGTAGAATGGCATAAATAAGTTAATTTAATAATTGGAATTCTTTTGTCTCTCCTTTCACGCTCCATCCATTCACTCCAACATCGTCATCATCATGTTTTCTCCTTTAGATCTTCTCTCCTTCGACATCTTTCACTTCCTCCTTCTGTCCATCCTCCCCCGGCTCTGACGAGACAAACAACACGAGGTCAAATTTCATCCACAACGATAAGAGATCATCAACATCAAAACAAGCTTGACATATCAGCTTCATCAGCTTCCAATCAACTACTTGACTATAACCATAAACTCCAATACCACTGAAGACATGCTACAAATCACTATCATCGATGCAGACCTTCGGGGTTAGCATCCGAGGTCCAGAGGGTGAGGTTGTCTCTGAGCAGTTGCATGATGAGTGTAGAGTCCTTGTAGCTCTCCTCACTCAAGGTGTCCAGTTCGGCTATGGCATCGTCAAAAGCTGCCTTGGCCAACCTACATACGGTCGGATGGAATGAATGTGTGTGAACAAACGAGAATGAATATTAGCAGACGGTTCATTATTTCTCAATTTCTAATAGCTTGGTTATAGTTATTCAATTTACAAATTTTACAGAATAACAAAATACAAAGCAATGTTTGTAACTACATAATTGACCTACCTGCAAGCCCTGTCAGGTGAGTTGAGGATCTCATAGTAGAAGACAGAGAAGTTGAGGGCCAGTCCCAGTCTGATGGGGTGGGTTGGTGCCAATTCAGAGTTGGCGACATCACTGGCCGTCTTGTATGCAACCAGGCTGCTCTCGGCTGCCTCCTTCCTGTCGTTGCCAGTGGCAAACTCAGCAGTGTACCGGTGGTAGTCGCCCTTCCTAGAGGAGCAAATAGGTGAATAATTTTTATGTGTTCGGTAACATGCTCGTTTGGTTACCAAGTCTTCATTAGGATTAGGATGTACCTAACAAAAAACTACTAAGTCTAGGCCTTATAGATAGATAATGAGCCAGGTACCAAACTGATTACAGGAGATCATGGTAATCACTTGGCATGTAAGAATGAGTCGTGAGTGATCGTACACCATGTGATGCCAGTTAGAGAAGACTGCAAGAAACTCACATTTTGTAGTAGAAGACCTTAGACTCCCCAGACACAGAGGCAGGGATGAGGTGTTTGTCAATGACAGAGAGGACGTTTCCACAGATCTCCTTCAACTCCTTCTCGACCTGATTCAAAGACAATGGCCCTTCTTAAGCTTGTGTTCAATAGCAAACCTCACAACTTTCCAAACCATTATCATCAACATCACCACACCCCATTCCCAAGAACAACTTTTCTCAACAATGCCTACCTGAGCCCTGTAGTTCTTAGTGAGAGCCAGCTTGGACTCAGAGATACCTTTGCTCTCCTCTTTCTGCTCGATGCTGCTGATGATCCTCCATGAAGCACGTCTGGCTCCAATGACATTCTTGTAGGCCACCGAGAGCAGGTTCCTCTCCTCCACTGTCAGTTCGACATCCAGGCAGGCAACCTTCTTCATGTAGTCGACCATCTCTGCAGGTTTCAATTAATCTCCATCAATGAACTATCTTGTATCAATAGAAGGAAAAGATAAAGAATAAAATAGCATAGAATAAAAGTTCAAAATAGCTACTATAACTCAGAATACAAAAAGTTTTCAATTGAAGAGGTTAAAAAGTTTTCAATTGTTGTGATTCCTAAAGAGCCATAATTAAGACAGTCCATTGCAGCTGCTACCAGCAACAATGAGATTTTTTGCAGTCAATAATCGCAGCACCCACTGTACTCTTATTAGGATTACACTCAAACTCCCCCGTCTAGACAAATCCTACATTTGCACTGACCATCATCACCATCACCACAAGAATACATCAATAAGAATAATAAGCTTCTTATAATTAACAATTAATATTTTCATCAAGTAAGAGCTAGGGGACATGCTATCATCAACATGCCATCTATAAAGCACCAAGACATGGAATCACTTTCTATTACCCACATAGTAATTACCCAATAGTGCTCCAGATAATCTAATCCAGCTCAGCATGTCAACCTTCAAATCAATGTGTTGGCATACACATGTCTCAGCTGGGAACTTGAAGTCATTGATGTAAAATAATCCTCTACATTCATGGCAGCCACAAAGGAGAACCAAGACAAAATCATTGTGGACAATTAGAGATTATATTACTTTATTATTGTCATCATCAATATTACAGTGGTACCTCTCTTTTTATTGCAGTGTATTATTGTCAGCCATAAAACTGCCACCAGCGGCATTAACAATATTAAAAATAATGATATTTAATATATATTTATTTCATTAAATGAAATTATAATGAGTTGAACCACCAATCCCCAAATATCTGGAGAGAGGCATTATTCATCACCAGGCACAGCTGGACATAACAACATCTCATTACCTTATCATATTAATGTCATATTAACAAGTCAATGCAGCTCAGAATGTGGTAAGGTCTCACGATGATGATAATGATGTACAACTTGTCATGCACGCACCAATTCCATGATAACACTACTCTCTCACATCAACAGTCTCAATATCAACCGACAGAAAGGATGCTGTCATCCATTAGCACAACTCTGAAAAAAACTTGCACATCCTAACCATAATCAGCTCCCCAATTACCACCACCACCACCATCATCATCATCATCATCATCATCATCATTGCAAGCAACAGTTGCAATTCGTGCAATTATGATGAATATAAAGTGGTCAGCGATTTGCTTGAATCATGAAGGATCCCTGTTCGGGGGAAGACTGTCAAAGAAAGTCATAACGACAAATGGACATCATTGCAGACAACTATTTGAGAACCTCTTGGCAAATCAAAGACAATTGTTGGCAATGATTATGGTGATGACATACACTAGGTAATAACAGCAGCTGGTGGTGACTAGGGAACAAAACATCCTATCTCAAAAATTGGTCCTAATTGCTCTTTCATGCATATGTTCCAGTGTAGCTGTGATGATGCTGTTCACAAATGAACAATGAACTACACTCAATCAACACAACCTGCATTTGCATCCTAGAAAGGAACTTGTCCAGACAGACTGACCAACTGGCCCCAAAAAAACCATGACCAGTCCCACCATCAACAACCCTTCCAATTTTGGCATCATGATGTCAGCCATACTCGCTTGCAAAGCTATGACACAGGCATGACTTATCACAAATTCATGGGCGGAATGAGGTGACTAACCCATCGTGAATTGGAATGAAAAATGCTACAACATTTAACAGATTAATAGCACTGAATTAGAAATTCTTATAGAACCATGCTCTGAATAAAATAACCAAAGAATCAGCCATAGACCTGCAATTAAACCCTATGGACGAGTAACATTAATAAGTACAGATGCAATAAGTTTCCTAGAGCCAGCAATGTACTTAGAACAAATTAAAAATACAACTCATGCTCAGCTATGTCATGACTGCAATAATGAAATGACTGGATTGACAAATGAATGCATTGATACTGTTGGTGGAATGAACAAGCAGTGAATTGTCAGAGAAGGGTTCCCTAAGAATCATTGTTCCTAGGAAGCAAACACTAAAAACTAAATTTATCAACCACTAAAAAATGTTCCTAGACTTACTAAGTAAAGGAATTCACACATAGACCCATTCACAATGTCTCACCTTAGTGCTCATTGCTATTTGCATTGCTGAGACATTTACAACACCTACTGTTATCATGATTCAAGGAGGCAATGACGTCACATCGAATTACGTAGCCTTTAACTCAGCAATTTGCCTAACGACAATCCACATGTCTTAACTACTACCAATTTAAACCATTTTCCAACCCAAATTTTTCAGAGTGTGGGTAGGAACAGCCTCTACAGACAACTAAAGCAATGTAGGTAACTTTCTTAGAGCATTCTCCCTCAACATGCCAGCCTATAGAAGCTATGAGATTAACATTCCATCAAGATTAATTATAAATTGACCGGTCAGCCAAAGCCAAGAATAATGATGATAACGCTTTATATCACCAAATCAATCTTACAGTGCCAGGGTTACATACTGAAGCCATTATATCACTTACAATCAAGAATGGCACAGCACATTGCATTCATTCACAGAACATTCACAATAGAAATGCAATCCATTCATTCGCTAAATCATTGAGATAAATACAGCCCATTAAGAGTCAATAGAGAATGCTTAATCATGATGTATTAATAACTTTCTAAGAATGGGGTAATTTGTTGAACAGCACCTCACAAGAAAGTATGTGAAAATGCCTGTCCTTAATGACATTAATGCTGCTTAGAATTGTAATTAGATGTAATTATGTACAACAGTGCCAACACAAGAGCTTCACACAATGAACTCATAAGCATAATTTAAGCAAGCATTCACTGAACAGTGGTCTAATTAGCATAAATTATTCCTTCACAGAATGACTAGGCAATTTCACACAAAAAGCCCAGTTTGTTCAATTGCCAGTTAATTACACCAGCAAGAAATGATATGAATATGCATATGCATGTCTGTTAAAAAATATGGGACCCCTCATTCTAAATTTTGAATGAAACTAGAGCCAGCAGAAAATTGTACCCAGTAACAATTAGGATTAATCATAAATAATTAATTATGTTAATAGACAACCAATGGACATATATATACTAAAGCTTTTCCACAAAACGTTTGTGAATTCTTAAGGGCTAAGAGTAAACCATTCAAATTTTCTTTTATATTTTCCCAGCTTCTTCCTCAGTAAAGTCACTAAAATATTTCAATGCCACGAGGCATAACCCGCTCAGACATACCACAGGAAAAAATTTAAATATTCGTATGAACCCAAAATGGATCTGGCGGCAACCGTACCGCCATATATGGTAATAGGAATTTTTGGCGGCGACAAACTTAGGACAAAGCCAACACTCAAAAACCATCTCGAATTCGGCAACCAGAATATACTCTTCAAGAAAAAACTTGGCAATACAGAAGCTATTATTGATTAGTCACCCTACGGGATTCTATGCCGCTACAAGAAGCAATTTCAAAATTTTCACCGTCATATCTTTCGGCTTGTTCGGCCAGTTTGGCCCTGTAGACATTTTCTTCACGATCAACGGACATTTCGAAGCTGTATTAGTCGCAGAACGAACGCGGAAAAGAAATTCAGTAGAAACTAGACGCAGAGGACCTACAACACAAATTACAACAAACGGACGTCAGAACCGCACTTCCGTTGAATGCAGGAGATATCAGGCTCGGTTGTGCTACTGCGCAATGAAAAATAATCCGCATTATGAATAATTTGTATAATTATTTAAACTGTTATTTTGTTGTGGATATTTATTTAATAATTAGATCAGATAATAAAAAAAATAATTTATTGTAATTTGTACTTCAGGAGAAATTCATCGAGAAACTAACTTTTGACGAAAATCATTGTGGTTCTAATTAGCCGGCAAAACCAAAGGTAATTTAAAAGTTATCATTCCAATTTAATCCAGGATTTTAAGTGGGCTCTGGGTTTCAGTCAACCGCAAGCAACACAATTATCATATTTCGCGATGCAAAATTATGCAGAGCAGACCCAGTAATGCGACAGACCACCTGGATCCAGCTACCAGACCAATTTTTAGTTCCAAGAATACAGTTTTAAAAATGCAAAAAAATTAAAACTGAGTCTCAATCAATTCACTTCCTTTGTTTAATGGATAATTGACGATGGCCTTTCAAAACAAAACTAAGACTTACAAAGAATCATTATCTGTGTTAATCATGTCGTAATGATCTCAGAAAACGATTATCATTTAAAAATAATTAAATAAATATCATTTTTAAACATCAACTATAAAATTGTAATTAGAAGACAAACTTTTTCTGCAATCACAAATCAGCTGAAAAAAAAGGGATTGCTAGAAAACGTCTCGACTTACACATTACTTCATTCCTAATCAAAATTATTATACTATTGAACTAACCAAATCAAATTGCAAAATACCAAACTTAAGGTTAAAAAAATTTATTAAAAAAATGCTACACTATTTATGAAAACATGTAAACTCTGCAAATAAATCTCCTAACATTTCTGAGTGCATTTTGCATCAACTTTGAATTTCAAACATGATTTACAAAACATGACCAGAGAGAAGAACCATGTGTTTGAAAAGGTAAAAATAAAAATTACAGGAAGGAAAGTACTCGACTGAATCGAGTAAGATGTTCCAAAGATATTTAAAAAATTTATAACCATGATCAAATAAATCAAATAAAACACAATAGAATACAATTAGACCGAGAACAGTGACTTGCTTGAATAAAATCCATTTCCGCATCGATTTTCCTAAATCTAAAAATGCTTTCCTATCTTCGTACGATGCAAGTATCAAAAAGATAAAAACGGCCTCACAAATCGCGAAGAGCACAAAATACAAAGAAGATAAAATCTAGAAGGAATCATTTCCAATAAAAACATGGCAAAGATCTATCACAGGGAACTTATTTTACAACTTACATCTTCACAAATAATTTTAGGAGGTTCTCCCCAAATTTACAAAATAAGTTTTAAAAAGAAACCATGAATTAGAGAAACCGAATGGCATGCATCAAAAAAGTTGCAGACGAAAGAAAAAATAAAGTTGCAGACATGCACACGTGAAGAGTAAAAACTGCAAAATAGATGAACATTTCATGTGGAAACATAAACTAGATTATTTTTTGACTTAAACATTTCAATCAGACACAATCAATCACAGGTGAAAATCTCAGATCTCATTCTCTGGAACAAGTTAATTGTTCACTCGCACTGAAAAGCATCCTTGTACAGCTCCAACAGGTCTATGGCCTCCCCGCACTTTGCCGAGATTTTGATGTCAGCAACGTCGTCTGCTCTCGTCGGATCCACGTTTACGATCGCCACCTTCTTGCCGAACCTCTTAGCCTCATTAACCATAAAGTAGCCTGAATAGACCTGAAGAAATTAATTGACTTATCTTACAATATTGGATGTTCTGGTGTCATGAGTTTGTAAACAAAGTTGTTTTTTAAAATAAATGCCATCATGTGATTGTAAACATGACCTCAGTAGTATGATTATTTTACCTAACAAATTTGACCTGAATTTTATAAACAATATTATAACAACAAATCTGCTCTGCATAAATGTTCTTAATAAATGAATAAACAACGATCTTAAACTCAATCATCTCAAAAAGACCCCATCAATCATCAGATCATCAATCATCAAAACATCAATCACAACTAAATTCAGTGCATTCTCACCTGAAGGGAGGAGCCAGCAACCAGGAGGGCATCACCTTCCTTGACAATCGACGAGGCCCTCTCGACCACTCCTCTCGGAACTTCTTCCCCAAAGAAGACGATGCTAGGTTTCAAGTTGCCTCCGCAGCACTTGCACTTGGGCACCTGGTTGTTTTAGTGTCACAAGTTAATTGTTAAAATAATAATAATAATAATAATAATAATAATAATAATAATAATTGTCTATGTATGCATTGGTGGTCGAGCTATTTACGATGCGTTTACTATAATAGCATAAACACGATAAACCAACAAAGGTGGTGACGATGACNGCACCTGGTTGTTTTAGTGTCACAAGTTAATTGTTAAAATAATAATAATAATAATAATAATAATAATAATAATAATAATATAACCGGTAGTAATTGTTGTTGTTAATATTATATTAATTAATATTACTGATATTTTAGTAGGTTTAAGAATGTCATGTCAAGGTTCATGACTTGATTGCCATTGCAAAATGTCATCGGTGCCTTTTAACATGACAAAGATCTAACCCTGGGAATCCAAATGAAAATACCATATTGTATGAGTGATAATGGCAGTGATTATGATGATGATGATGATGATTACCAGAAAGTTCAAAGTTCACGACATTTTAGATACACATATACTCAACAGCCCATTCAACCAACCTGGAACTCTTTGACCAAACCATCTTCAAGGTGAATGTTTCCATCGTGGGTCAGGTGCTCGGAAGGGTCCACTTTTTCCAGCCAGCGGGCGTTCAGTTCAACGATCCTTTGTTGCATTTCCTTCCTGGAAGATTCATCTCCACATTTGAGGCATACCACCTGCAATGAGTGGAGGTGAGTTTACTTGCATCAATGTTTTGATTTCATTGCATCCTCCACACTTGGTGGTCATCTGACATGATGAGTTGTAGCAAGATTCCAGATGAATGTTGAGAGTGTAAAGTATTACACAATCTTTTGTGGCCATGAACAAAAGGCGAAGATAAAAGAATCAGATTGAAACAACAACAAAGTTCTTTTTTAAAAATAACTCAGCAACAAATAAACTGTCAGCAGAACTATGATGATAATAAACAATATCAATGATCGCACAAATGTTATTCTAACAATCACAAAACATCACCAACCGTGTTCATTGATCCGTGAAACTCCAAAACCTTCTGGCTGCCCGCCTTGAAGTGAAGATTATCAATATTCTGGGTAATGAGGTGACTTAAAAATCCCCTCTTCTCCCATTGGGTGAAGGTAAAATGGGTGGAGTTTGGCTCTGCTGATGATAGGACGGGCCATTTGACAAAGTTCCTCAGCCAGAATTTTCTCCTGGTATCTTCAGATTTTTGGAACTCCTGAAAGGTCAGGATCGGACCCTTCATGCGAGCATACTCTCCAATGCCAGCCGACCTGTAATCTGTGGAAGACAAAATCAGACAACTTCTGGTCACACTTTGAGTCAATTATGAAGCAGTTCATCAAATCATCAACAAGTAAACATTAGTCAATGCAAAGTTCAAGCAGCACATTCCAACAAAGCATCAATAGCCATCACCATCACCAAAGGCAGTTTTTTGAGTCCAGTACACCTCGCAGACCTGATGCCGATCGACATCCTCCCTTACCTCTGATTCCACTTTCCGTCGAGACTCCAGCTCCTGTCACAACAACAAGTCTCCTCGACCGCTCGATGAACTCCCTAAGCTTGAAGATTTCCTTGAGGGAGGGAGGCAAGCAACAAGGAACTGTATCCAAGACTTTTGATGCAACTCTTTTAGCGATGCCACTCATTTTTCTTTGCTGTCTTGCTGCTGGAGGTAAATAAAGTTATGTGGTTTTAAGTTGTGTTTAAAAAACTTGAATAGGTATTTATTAATAATATTTCTAAAATTACACAATAAATTGCTGTTACTTTTTTTACAGGTATTTTAAAAACTTTATTGCCAAACAGACTTTTTATAAATAATAATAAAGTAAAATCTAGTTAGGTTAACAACATTTACAGTTAATTTAAAATTTACTTCTGTTCAAATCCTAGTCAGTTGAAGTGCTTAGTAGCCACAAGACTTGTTTCATATGAATGGTTTCTATAATTGACAAATATATTAAAGAATTTATTACAGTAGTCTTTTTGAATATTAATATTATAAATTACTAACCTATCAAAACCTCTTAACCATTCCGGCGAAATTAAATCATAACTAAATGAATGGATGCAATGCTAGTTAATAATCATTTCTAAAACATCATGCGGATCTCATCTGGTTTCTAGCACGCTACTAACGACGACTGATGGTGATCACGTGAAAAGCAGAATTGAATTTAAATTATTTTGTAGCCTTAAAAGCTTTGTTTGTAAAGATTAGTTAGGTTAAAACTTGACATTATGGGATTCTGTTTTTAAATATTTTCTTATTTATTGCGTTATATTGAACAATGCAATTGTTCTTACTGGCTTTGTCATAAAATAGAATTTGCGTGTGGACTGGTAATTATAAAAGTATTTAAAACCGATCTCCCACAAAGTTTGCAAAATGCATTAGATCTACACATAATGTTGCTAGGTTTGAAGTTTTGAAGTTTGTTTCACTAAATGCCATTTACCACATTTTGCCTTCTCAAACTATTATCAAAAAAATAAAAGACTTGATAAGGGGAGTAACTTGAAAAAGTTTTCTGGATAGGCAAATGGAAGCAAGTGCAATTACACTTTGACCCTCTGGTCATCAAGGTCGCCTCAAATTGCATCACGTCAGTCTTCTATTTGCTAATTTCTACTTCCTTATCAGTAGATTAACATTAATGAACACTTGAAAAGTGTAATTTCTAAGATGAATGCCAGTTGTACTCACTTTATTTTGGTATTTTTACCTTATCAATCCGCGACTTTTAAAACTACCGGTTTAAAAAATATTAAAGACATTAAAATTCCTAATTAGCACGGATATAACAACAATTTGTTTGCAATTTGTTCATAAGTTTTATTCAGCTCGCCGAGCCTTTCCAAGGCATTTTCGTGTTTGTTATTTGTGTCTTCGAGTTCGGTTGCAAGTTAGGCCAGCGACGATGACGGAAAACGACTTGGACGAGAGAAAATATGTAATTAAGTCACAATCAGTCAGTAACAATGTCGACGAGATTCGTGTAAGACTGAACCAAATGTATATCAACATCAAAGACTCACTTGCCAGTTATTCCAAAGCTGGCAGAGAAGAAGCGAAAAAGAATCCAGTAATGGCCATTTTGTTGGGCTCGGTTTGCCTGTTCAGTGCCGTTCCTGTCGTCTGCTTCTTAATTTTCTGTCTCGTCACTACTGCAATATTTTTGACCATCTTCATAGTCGCCGAAGGTGGGTATTTTGAATTATTTGATTTGTCATTACAATGCTCAACTGTTACAGAACAGTAGGCAACAGTTCTTTACTCAACTTATGCTTTCACCAATACTTATTCAATTCAATACAAATTTAACAGTAACTGTTAGTTACTTATTAAAGACATTTCAGATATTTTTTAATTTAGTTAATTAGTTAATTAATGATTAAATATTCAGGGGCTGTCCTCCTAATTGGGATGTTAGTGCTGGCTGGATTCCTCTTCTTCACAATGCTGCTTGGCCTTGGTGCTGGAGTAATCTCTGCCTCCATCTATTCAGTCTTCAACATGCTTTCCAGTGGAAATGATCACAAACTGGAATGATGATGATGATGATGATGGTGATGTTGTTGATAATGATGGATGTCAGATGAAAGAGTACTAATTTCATTCTGAAAGTCAAAGAATGTTTGTTTGTTTGTTTGATGCAATTTTCTGGGTTTTTTTTTGCTTCAGCTACATTTTTTCTATTTTTGATTTGCTGGAGGTGATTATTGATTAATTAATTATTAATTTGCAGAAATTCAGTTCATTCCTCTACTTTGTGACGAGTACAACATTATATAATGCTTACAAAAATTGCACCGACCGAGCTCCTTGATTATTAAACATTATTAATATTATTATTAATATTTTACAAATTATTATTATTATTATTGTAATTACAGCAAAATATCTTAAAATGACAAGTCGTGCGGCGGACAAATGCATTGGATTCAATGACTCCCCCTCAAGGAATTTCTCGAGTGTTGTTTGTGCCCGACGAAGTTCATTTGGACTCATTGGCCATTGACGCGACAGTTCATTAGCGTCATTTTGTGCTCGTCGTTATGCTGATCGGCTAATTTTTTGGATTGTTTGAAATCCTCGGAGTGATTGTTGGACGTGTTTGCTCGGCTCGTTTTTGTAGACAACTCTGTATATTTAATCGATCCACTGATTTTTGGCCCGAGTTTGGATTCGAGATGTTGGAGGACTTGCTTCTGTTGGAGGTTGCGGATGAAGCCTTCTTTGTTTATACTCAAAATGCACAAAAATTATTTCTGGTAATTGTCTCTACTTTGTGGTTTAAAATTTGTTTATCCACTATCTTAAAGTTGGTGATGATAGTGATAAAGACTAGGACATATTTTGCTAATGTGCAAAAGATAAGTTTATCCTCGTGTCAGTCAATAATGGCAGCTTTTGTGGTCACATTGGAAATAGGGAAATAAGATTTGATGCTTTCCCAATGTAGAGGAAATGTGATTGTCAGCTAAGAATTCATCCATTCACTTGCCTTTGTCCATGGGCTTAAACTTCTCCCCACATTTGTCTCTGTGTCGATGGGCTTAGTTGTAGGCGCCACCTATTTGTATAAGAACTGTATTTCAGTGTCACGGGTTTCGAACCAATGAAGCTGTCATTGTCATGGGAGAGGTGGGGGACGTGTTCAGTGTGATAGACTGCTTCCAGAGAGAGAGAGATGCAGACTCAACTCTTGGCAATAAAGGTACACAGGAGTCTAAATCAATATCTTTAGATATTCCGTTCCACTTATTGCGTATTACTGTCAGTCGCCAGATCACTTTTTACGTTACAAAGAACTAATTATAAATTATGACGTGGAATTTATTTAATTAAATATATAATAAATTCATTCAACACAGCTGATTTGACCGTTGACTCGTTTGGTGTGACGATGTATTTTTTCCTTCAGTGGAGAAGGGTTAAGCCAATATATCAAATAAAAAAAAATGTGTCTGAATGTTTCTAATCTAATTAAATATTAATTCAGACTAAGATCAGTTTGTTAAAAATAAATAAAATTTTTAATTGAGGAGTCGAAACCAGACCTTACCTGTTGCGATATAAAATAAACAAGAGAGATTGCTGTATTCCTTGGTACGTAGCTGCGGAGTTTTTCAGTCTGGTGAGGGCTCTTGTTCTGAACACATTTTATTTTAATATTATAATTGTATTATTGCTTATTTTAATATTAAAATAACTCTTAATAAGTTAATACGTCAAAGTTTGGAATGAATCGACAAGATAAATAGGTCAAATGACTTGAGGTCTGAAGAAATTCCTTAATTTTTCACAGAAATAATTCGACTAGAGGATTATTCAAGATCAGTCATAAAATATATTTTTAACATTAACTGAATATATGTAGGTATTTGGTGAGTCTATGAAGTTGAGCAAAATAAAATCCCATCAGACAACATCATTAGGTTATCTGATTAGGACATAAAGTTATCAAAGTATGTGAACTCCAAATGGCTACAATAATTTTTAAAAATTATTATTGTTTATTTATTTAATAAAATGCTTGGTGAAGAAATAGTTACTTATATCTTCTTTAAAGAGACCAGACAAAGTTGAAATCAGGGTGACAATTTTCAATAATTGTGGAAATTGGTTTTATTGATACTGTCGGTCAAAGCCGTGCTTGGTCAATCCTTTTGATCAAATGGATGACCCATTTAAATATAAATTGCAATATAACAATTATAACAAGCACAATTTTGTGACATATTATTTTTTTTTATGTGTTGTTTGTGCTATCTTTGTCTTTATTATGTTGCATTGCTGATTTCTTAACCAAGAGGCAGATTAAGTAATTTGAATTACAAAGTTTTTGCTCGAATTTGTTCATCATTTGATTTTTTTTAAATTTACCTGACTTTGTAAATATTAAATATATATAATATATATATATATATATTCCTTTATCATGTATATATTTTTATAAATTATTATTTTATATATATATTTATATTTATTTGAAATATAAAATGAGATATGAATTGAATTTGTGCGTTCTGTACCTTGTCGATGGCTATCGTTACTTGGAGAGCACGAGGTGAACCATCCTACCGATAGGTCAACAATTCCAGATGATTTTTCATTTACTTCTCCTTCTGTTCCCTGTCGATTCATCATCATCATCATCATCACCATCATCTTGTATGATTTCTATAAATAGTATTTCCTAAGAACTGAGCCACACTGTCAGGGAGACTAAGGGAGTGGCCCGACGGCTACGAGGAAGTATTGAGCTGATGAGTTCTGGGAATCTTGTAAATTGCGAGAGTACAAGTAATTTCAACTAAAGGAATTTGGAGTGATTAATTGAAAGTGCAAACTGTTTTCTTAGTGAATGAAACTTATTTGTGGATTGGTAGTTGTTTGCGTCTGCAATGATCACATTGGCATGGAAGGTTCTGCTATGATTAGTCAAGAATTGGAACGTGCTTGAAGTTCTTAAAACATGACTGGAGAGAGAGAGTTATTATCTGTTATCGAGATGACTTGAAATATCTTAGCTTAAAAATAATTAATTCTTATTACTAACTTATTGTTAATTAGATGACCGATAAGAATTAATTAATAATAATGATGATGATAATAATAATAATAATAATAGTAATAATGATGCATTAGTTGTGATCACTGAATAACCAGTTTCCTTAATAAATAATTTTATCATGATTATTTGTGATTCATTTTAGGATCAAATAAATACTTGGAAAATAATCCATCCATCTATCTATCATACATATCTATCCATCACACCAGATTTAATAGCAGTTCAGAGATGTCATTACAATACTCAGCCATCGCCAGAGGAAGCAAGGTTCTGTGCTGCCATGAGGAGCCTTCTGAGAGCAACTATCAGTCCCTGGTCTCTAGCATCCTGCCAAACATTCCAGTTGGAAGCAATGCCAAAACTTCCTATACCACCAACAGCAAGTATGTGAGACTGGGTTGTGGGCTTTCACTCACTCACTCACTCACTCACTCACTCACTCACTCACTCACTCACTCACTCACTCACTCACTCACTCACTCACTCACAGCACTCACGTCACTCTCCATGCGCTCAGTCACTATCGAGCACGACGATCGACAGCGTGCGCAGNCACTCACTCACTCCCTCACTCACTCACTCACTCACTCGCTCACTCACTCACTCACTCACTCACTCACTCACTCACTCACTCACTCACTCACTCACTCACTCACTCACTCACCCACTCCTCTCCTGTATTTCCAGCATGAACGTCAATGTCCTTGTTGAGAACGGTCTGACCTTCTTGTGCGTCAGCTCCTCAGAGGCAGGGAAGACTCTGCCCTTTGAATTCCTCAATGAGGTGGGTTGATGTTGCTCTTGTAAAACAAGTAAAAATAAAACATTGTAAAACTCCTTGCAATAATTTATGGTGGATCCTTTGAATATGGCCGGAGTTAAGTTTAATTAAATCATGTAATTAGGTGATTTGGGGTTTGTAAATAATTCCTTTTCTCTCGAGTCAAATTTAAGTCGGTCTGGACTCTTGGAACTAATGTTTTAAGTGTAAAACCCCTTTTAAAGACATGCCTGAGAGCAACTATCTGGTAGTTAACATGTTTAATACAATCTAATACATCTTTGTATCAATTTGTATCTCTGTCGCAGCTTGTACCCTTGTATAAGTTATCCTTACAACAATTTTCATCAACATGTCATCAACGTCATCCAATGTAACTGGCTGCTTGTTCACTCAGATCAAAAGACAGTTCAACTCAACAAGCCTCACGCACAGGGCCATGCATGCAGGGGAGTATGAGTTCAACAGGGAGTTTGGGCCGACCCTCACCTCCACCACGGTGAGTGGGTGATGATTCATCTTGATGATGATAATTATTCTGATGGTGATTACATGATGTATGATCACCGCAGTAGTGGTGGTGGTGATGATTATGCTCCCTGGGACGGTGATGTTGATGACAATGGTGAAGATGGTGTGCTCACAAGATGAGTGTTGATGGTGGTGTTGTTTCTGGTGATGATGATAGTGATTTCAAATCAGCAACAATGATGATAGCATCTTGACAGCAACATATTTTTGCTGCTTCACTCATTCATATATCCATCCATTCATCCATCTATTCAACTGCTGTCTGTCATCATTATCAGGAGAGGTACTCTCTGATGGGGAAAGCATCCAATGGGTCCAATGGCTTAGGTGGGCAGATGTCCACCCTCCAATCACAGGTGGACGATGTTAAAGGTGTCATGATCAGGAACATTGAAGCTGTGCTGGAGAGAGGACAGAGGTGATGATGATGATGATGATGATGATGGTGATGATGATAACGGTGATGATGATGATGATGGTGGTGGTGGTGATGATGACGACGACGACGACGATGATGATGACGATGACGATGATGATGACAATGATGTAACTTTGCAGGATTGAAGACCTGATGGCCAAATCTACAGACCTCGAAGCAAGTGTGAGTTTCACTCAGATTTCATTTCTTCTTTTTATTGTAAATGCTCAAGTCTTCTACTTATCTATTCATTAGAGTTATTAAAATATTTATTCATTAAATCAACTCTATTGTGTGAATTAATATAGTAATGATTATACTTTAATTCACAGCCGACCATCTTGCTCATGCATCATTCAATTCCTCCACCAATCGATTCACTCACCAATTCACTGCTTCCTTGCCAACATAGATAGATACCATCTGCCTGGTCTAGATAAATATATATCACTTAAGTAGATAGCTAGTCATCACCCTCATACATGGACAGAGATTCATTCATCCATCCACTTATTCATTCATTCATCCACTTATTCATTCATTCATTCATTCATTCATCCACTTATTCATTCATTCCTTCACCTGCCTTCTTTCCCTAGGCCTCGTCATTCCAGAAAACGGCAAGGAAGGTGAAGCGCAAGATGTGGTGGAGGAACACACGCATGATGCTCACCCTCGGGCTGGCGGTGGTCATCGCCATCATCATCCTCATACTCATCATCCTCTTCTCGACTGGCGTCCTGCCTGTACCCCCTAACACAACCCCAGCCACCACCACCACCACCACCACTACTACCACTACCACCCTTCGTCCTTGAAAGCGCCAGGGTCGGATGGATGGCCGTGGCAGCCACCGGATCGAATTGGATTCGTTTGGATCGAGAGAATGTCTTTGGTTGTTGTGGATTGGTTAACCATTATTTATTTATTTATGTTTATATTTAATTAATTGACAGGGGACGCTGTGATTGTGATTGTGTCTGCCATCGATCTTATTCGCTCGAGCGGTTTTTATGTAATCAATTTAAGTTATTACCGTTGATTTTATCACCTCGATTATTAAATAATAATAATAATTATGAATTATTGTTGTTATTAGTATTTTTATTTATTTATGTTGTTGTTATTGTTATTATTATTGTTATTATTATTATTATGCATTGGGTAAAACTAATCACATAATTATTTCACGCATTTTTAAATTTTAACGCGTATCGTTTTTCTGCGTCTTAAGACGTTTGCGAGATTTTGTAATTCCAACATTGTGCATTGTGGTAATAATAATAATAATAATAATAATAATAATATTAGTAATAATAACAATAACTATAATCTTTATTAGTTAACTAATATTTGCATTATTATTTAATAATCACTAATAATTAGTAATTAAGCTGTCCCTCTTTGCTCCATTCCTGACAAGCAGATTATGAACTTTGCTTCTTGATTTGTTTCTAAATAATTAAATAATAATAATAGTATAATAAATATTACTATTATCATAATTTGTTGAGTAATTTAATTAATTATCCATTATTATTATTATTATTATTATTATTTGATTGTTACCTGTCTGCAATTTGTTACCTACGATTTGGATATTTCTACAAATGGTTTCCAAGGATGATTGTTAGTGTGATCGCTGACTGATGTCGACCGATGACCGTTTCGATTCATTTGCTTTGGAGTGTAAATTCTGTTTGTGAAGATGAAGCTTGGTAATTAGTTAGAAGTTATTATAATTAAAATTGGAAGTTATTATTGATTCCCGTTATTATGATTAACCGAATCTAATTATTCTGTAAATGGTTTAATTTTATATTGAAGTGCATTTATTTTGCCAAGGATATTTGTCGGGTTCGACAATCTGCATTCAACTTCTTTTTTTTTTTTTCCAATTTATCAGAGGTCGATAAATTTTTCCCCACCCGATTCTTTCCTCGAGCCACCCACCCTGAACGATGATCTACAAATAACTTGTGCTTCTGAAGAAGCCATCAATCACATTAACCAGCATCATCTTCACTCGCTGCAAGCAGATTATTCGAGTGATTGCTAACTTATACTCGAGCTGGTCGTCGGATTAATAAATTATCTGATATTAGACGTTTGTGCTTGTTGCAGGGCTACATCGGGCAATGGCTCGATTAGCCTTTTGTTAGTGACCTCCTTGTAACAATTTTTCTGATGAGTCGAGCAGGGGCAGATGTAATGGTTATGAAATTAATTGTTACTAATTATTATTAATTAATGGATTAAATGACTTGAATGCTTCTCTGATGTGAGCCAATCACCTCAGTTGAAATTATTTTGTGCTTTTGTTAGCTCGTCAACGCCATTTGCGATCTCCTTCATCATTATCTTCACCACCATCATCCTTGATTATGTTCCTAAGGCATTACCACATCATTACCATAGAGTAACCTTTTCCAAACTTGCCTAGCTTATTATTTGCATTATCGTTGCCATGGAGATTTGGCGACATGATTATCAGGTGAATTTGAAGACAACAAAATTGAAAAATGAATTTTTTTTTCTCTCGTCGACTCGTTTAGATTTGAATTTCTTTGAAATCAAAACACTCGTTTAAGCCGGTTGGGTGGAATTGTTTTGTCAGGTTTCGGACGATCTTGATGGTGCTAAGCTCCTGCGAAGTATCTATCGCTCACTCACTCAATGCATTTGCCTGCAAATTATATCTCTTCAGTCCTTGTCCCTTGCAAGTACTGTGTACAAATTTAACGCGACCCAATAACAAAAAACGTTTAGTATTGAAATCCTACGATCATAAGTTTCTAGTGGTTGTTTTGAACTGTCTTGTTTATCATGCTTGGTTGCAGCTCGAATTAAAAACGCACCCCGATTCCGACGATGTCAGATTCGCGCGTGACGTCAACTGTCCACTATGCAAAACAATTACATCACACTCCTTCCAACTGGTTGTGATCATTTCTACTGTTTAAATCTGTTCAGATTAATTTATCTCTTTACATTGTTTATTTTGATTTAAAACTCAATTCCTCAAGAGAGTTTAATTTCTGCCAAAGCAACTTAGAACAACGACTGGCCCGCTAGACTCTCATTAGCTCTTCAACTCATCACTGGAAATACTGTGCAATAAATTCTCAAATGACTGTCCTGAGACAATGCCTACCTCTGGTTTTGTAAAATTATTATGACTGACTGAAATGTGGCCACCATAATTACCATAATGTTATCATCAAGCACATCATTATCATTTACTGTGAGCACGATACATATCTGGCTCATTGTGAGATGGGCCACTCACTGACCAAAAGACTGACAGGAAATCAGAAGTCAAAAACAACAGACGAACAGACGTTTGAATTTCTTTAGAAATAAGGAGTCCAAGTTGAAGGTTCTGAACGAGCGAACGATCACACGGATGTAGTGTTTCATATTTACAGGGCCTCAATCTGCACGCACGATGCACGTGCACAAACGCAAGTCTTGCCAGGGGTGAAGGAGCAGTGAACTTAAAGCTAGAACTTAAAATATGAATAATGAATGGCAATCACACCAACGAAGAACAAGAAACAAAATAAAAACCTGGCACCCGATCGTTGATTCTCAAACAAGAATACAGCAGTTTCAATTACAACAAGAAACCGACCGCACGTGGTTGAACAAATGGAGTACAGTACAGTGCCGGCAAGGATTACGTTGTAATCTTCCGAGTTGCGGGAGAAAGAAGAATCCTCACGGCGGCCACGGAAGAGACAACGAAAACTAAAAATCAAATACAGCCAAACGTAACAACGACACATCATAAATATAACGCAAGCACACGTGTAACGTCAGCAGGGCTGTAGACCTTAAGAGGAAATGAGATACCCATAGCATCGCTTGCACGATCAGACAATGTGCCAGACATCTACCATTCGGAGCACTTAACAGGTGGCATTAACAACGCGGATGATTGCAGAAGACGATGTGCTGATGATGAGGAACATTGATGAAAATCTTTGGGTGATTACTGGGTCGACAAACACTGACACGAACAACCAAACGTAGGAAAACCCAACGTGCAGTCAAGCAGAACAAAAGTCCATAAATAACATTTAACTTTCTCAAAAATGCCTTTCTAAAGGCAACATTTCCCGACATTCACCCTCTCTTTTACGTTGTGCGATTGACCGTTTAATGCAACTATCCGAAGTGCTATCGTCATCATCATCATCAATTGTGATTGCCATCCTACTCTTCAATGATGGTGATATGATCATTCCTATTCTGACTTAGAGATGCAAAATAAATGAACGAACATTTGCCGTCACAAACGTCACAAGGAAATAGTCAAACAAAAAACGAATCATTCTTTCACCCTTAAAAGCCGGCACCATCGTAACTGCCGGAATTCCTAATCGCCATCAACGGCAGCAGTTATCATCGCCAGCACCAGTACCAGTGGTAAACTTCGCCACAATGCCAAAGTCTTGGAATCTTCAGAATCCGGATAAACAAACAGACAAACGAAAACAATTGGAAAAGGAAATTCGCATGCTACTTCCGATGAAGGTCACGAGAGTATCGGAAGGATCTGGAGGATGAGATGTATCTGGGTCGGTGGAAGCAGGAGACGAGTCTGAATTCAGGTCAGGTCGAAGATCAGGGAAAGGTCGGAGGACTAATCCTGGTGCTCTTTCGAGAGGTCATCCTCGTGCTGTGAGAATGATAATTCTTCAGGGTCGTACTGCTGCAAATGAGAGGACGACACATGATTAGAAGCTCACATTTGTGTTAGAACGGGTACAGTAACAACAAAATTTATTATCAATCTATTGTAGCTATCAATACAAACAAGCTTGTTATCGACATTTACACTATTTACTCAGCCAAGTAATTTATCATGATAACCATTTTCAATTTTACTACAGTAGATCCCCAATATCCATTACAAAATAATATTAATAAGTGTATTCATATAGCTCCATAAGAATGAGGGTCTCACACCATTTACATAGCTGCTAATATGATTCATTACAACTGTTGCCATTTGGTCGGGGCTTGTGTAACCCTCTGAACTAACTCGAACACCAATGACTCATCACACAACTAACAGATTAACTCTAACTAATATTACATTACGTTAACTAGACATAACCAATGTTATTATCAACATCATCATCTCTAAAAACAATATTAAAAATATTACATTACATTAACTATACATAACCAATGTTATTATCATCAACATCATCTCTAAAAAAAAAATAGCACCCTAGCGACCTGTGCGAGCTGCCTGCCGATCTTCCCGATGGTGACTCCGCCCGAGAAAAAGATGCAGGGAAGCCAGGACTTGAAGTAGGAGAAGTCAGGACTCGTGTACCTGTGGTTGGCATTTGAGGAGTTTCTTAAATGTTTCTTAATGTATATTTTCATTAAATAATAATAATAATAACAATAAAAAATGCAACGTAGTAGCATGTTACCTATGATTTAAAATTGAAGGAGTAATTATAAATAACAACAGAAATAATAATAATAATAATAATAAGTTTACAAAAGTGCTTGGTAAATGGCTTACATAGCAATTCAGTGGTATTTAACGATTTGTCATTAAGATGATATAATAAACAAATCTACCATTGACAATAATTTACAAATAGCTTACGATCTCAAAACACAGGACAAACAATTTAAAAAAAAAACCATCAAGCTCAAAAAACTAATAATTATGTAAACATTAGGACCACTCCATAAATTCCGATCAGTCATCAGTGCAAATCCGTAAGCCTAATCTCGAATTTTGTGCAAGTTAAGTAAACTAATTACCCCAACTAAGGATATTAAGTTTACTGATGATTCTGAACCCAGATTTACAAGTTTACAAAAGTGCTTGGTACAGTCACACATTCTCACATCATTCGTTTATAATGCAATGTTTAAGCTTTGTTGGCATTTATAAACCCTGCATTATGATTTGATTATCATCAATCCAATATTATGGCCACTATATAGTATATATATATATAAAAATATCATTTTATAACATTAATAATATATTGTGTTATTGAAATGAAATAAATACCTTAAATTATTATTAATTACAATGCAGTATTAATAATAATAACTGAATTTCAGTTAACATAATACAAAACTAATCCAAACCCACAAATACAAGCTCAAATCAATAAACCTCCAATCCATCCATCCATCCATCCACCAACCTGTAGACTCCCTGGTAAATGAGCAGTTGGCAGATGAGAAAGGACAGCATCGCTATGGAAACCCCGAGCACGAACCCGCCCCTGGACCTGTCGAAGAGCCACCACAAGCCGAACGAGAGGGCCACCAGGGTCAGGGAGAGCTGGATGTCGTTGGAGAAGTTGATTTTCTGGAGAAGGGGAGGAGTTAAGGAAGCATGGGTGGAGTTTGATTTGGTGGGCAGTGATTTCAATTTTAATTTTTAATAAGATCTGATCTATTGTTCCTCAAAGTATTTTTATATTCGTTACAATTATCCATAATCCAGATCACTATCTTATCATTCTGTTTACTCAATTTAAATTAGTTTACTAATGATACTAATGATAACTACTAATTATTTACTGATAACATAAAAAAACGGCTTTCCCCATAGAAATACTTTACAACTAAATCAGAAACGTTTGTTTAAAGTGTTTAAACCTGTATATTCCAAAATTTCTTAATTTTCCCCATTATTCACATTATCAATCTATTTCAACTAGCTTCAAGATAATTTAACCCATCTTCTTGAGCATTCCAAAACATAAAAATTAAGTACATCATTATTATTATTATTATTATTATTATTATTATAAACAAGTACTATTATTATATCATAGCAAGGATACTGCACTGGCATGGTTGATGCCCACAAAGATGGCAACACATCGCATGACACTCGACCATTCCTGCTTCTTCAGCTGTCTCTCCCCAAAGTGCTTGTCCAAGTATGGGTAGAGGAGCCCGACGATCGCTGTGGACGATGAGCAGTTTGTTCGATTAATGTTTAGTGAAACATAATTTACAAAAATGTAAAAAATAAAATATTTTAAAAATATAAAATATCTGGAATGTATTTAATCCAACAATTTATAACACGAATCAAAAAAGAAATTAGAAAATCGTAAAAACGAAATAATCCTGGTCATGATTTATTGTTAAACTAGCTTTAGTACTAAACCAAGTTATTGATAACTCAGGAAACCTTGTGAATAATGACTAATGACTATGAGGACTAATAGATAATATAGACCCAAAGAATGACAGAAATGATAACAATATACGAAGAGTCAACGTATGCGACATTGTCAAAATGACATTGAAAATGATTTTAAAGACACGGCATTCATAATGTCAAGTCCATCAGAAACAGCAGTAACAGATGTTACACGAACCATGAAAGAAATTAAGAACAAGGAAACGATAAAAACTTTAGAAATTTAGTGGCTAAAGCTACTTTTGACCAATTACTAAATTACCAATTACATTATAGGTAAAAACAGAAATAGAAAGAATAAATAAGTAATTAATAGAAACTGTACCCATGTTAGCATTTGCCACTTACTTGCTGTAGCACCGCATATGATGGTTATCCACCAAGAAGAATCTGTGGTGTGTCGAAGGAATGCTGGGAAGAAGTTCACCTGCCTCTGGACTCTCAGCAGTTCAAGGACCACGGAAAACAAGACTCCCACCACAAACAGGAGAGCTCCTCGAAAGGCGGGCAATTTCGTGACGCCATTCATTTTTTGGACTTCAAGAATGTAATATCTCGTTCCTGTGATAGGCGTAACTAGTAACAAATGCAATTTCTCTTTTCTTTAATTGTCTGATATATCTTGTCACTTGTCTGATATTCAACTAGTTCCACAGGTTGCCTTTACAATAACATAAGCACAGCAGGCGATCAGTTTAAAACGTCCAGTTTAATAACTTTGTCAGGATCAACTTGAATTTCCCAAGCAGACGATAAGCCAAAGTTAATTTTGTAATCCTGTTTCTGTTCAAAAATCGCCGGCAACCCGACGAGCCCAAGTAAAATAGTAGAAAAATATCGTCTGGTGAAAGCTGTCGCAATGAACGGCAATCAACTAATTAACAACAGACATTGGACTCTAAAATAACTGAATCTCCTGAATCGGAAATAGTCTCCCTTTTATAAACGAAAGACAAAAATACTTGACCGCAAAACTAACTGCTAACATCGTAAGATAGCGGTCACCTGGCGTGAGTTTTTTCGACCAATCAGCGAACGAGAATTTAGGTCGGTTCATCTCCTCATGTCTGCTTTTTCGGCTCGTCTGAATAGGAAATTTTTTCATTATTTAAATATCAAATTGTCATTAATAAATAAAAAATAGTTGAAATGATGAAAATAGTTTTATTTAATAATTAATTTCAGACTGTATAATTATAACTTACGTTTAGTTTTTGAAAATGTTTGAAAGTTGCTCGGATGTTCCGCAACTATAAATAGACATCACGCGTCATTCAAATATTACAATAAACGCTTAATTCAAGATAACTGCAATTTTTGTTCTGAATTTGTGAATTGTTTATTTTAAAGTATTTTTAAAATCTTATAAAAATTATTTGATATTGCTGTTAATACGTCGATTCGATCAAAACTTGAATCAAGAGTCATTACTGAATTTAGGAGTTCAAATGGTCATATAAATTCGCTGAATATTAACCTTACTTGATCCAAAGTTTTTGCGACATATTTTTTAAATTATAAGTGGATGTGACTTAACTGTGGCATTCAGATAATGTACCTCGATTTACACAACTCCCGTGAATGATTTGATATGGACTTGGGTTACTTAGAAAATGATTAAGCCAACGTTTTATTTACATTATTACTATTACTAGTATTTATTATTATTAATTCAACAAAAGATCGTGCCTTTGGGCAAAAACAAACACTCACACAAACACAGAACACGTGAGATGGAAAAATAAGATGATTAAGCCCGTCCCTCTCCAAAAAAAAAACGTTTCTTAGTAAATGAATTGTTTACTCGTTAATGATCGAAGTTTATTTGATTTCGTTAATCAAATGTTTGCAATACGTATTCGGACTGCTTTAAGCAATGTACTTCTATCCTGTGAAAAAGTATATAAACGCATCATTTAATGGTGTGGACACAAATCGTCTCCAGGTACATCCTTCTGATCTGAAGAAATCTAAAAGATGTTCTCTCTGAAGCTGTTCGTTGTCTTCTTGGCGGTTTGCATCTGCGTGTCTCAAGAAAGTGAGTATGACCTGACCTTTTTGTATTACGAGTATTACGTAATAAAAAGTGCTACATCCTCATATACCAGGGTAAATTCACTTCTGCTTAATATTAAAAATGATTGTTGGTTGTAGTTTATGGACCCTGCTCAGAAAATAATACGACTCCATGCCTGTGTGAGGTAAATTAGAAGATTTTATAACATTTAATTTTCAATTGTTATCATACATAATATCATCATTAAACAATCAGAATAACGGAAATGATCTATGTTCTTATGGAGGCACGTGCCAGCTGAATTCTAACGGCAACACATGCATTGGCGGAAGTAATTTTTTTTTTACATTGTGTTATTGTACTCAGGACCGCCGAGAAGCAGGGCAGGGGGGCAAGCAGTGGCGCACCGAAACATTTTTCGGGGGAGGGGGGTTTGATTTTTGAATACCATTTATCTAGGTTCTTTAGGTTTGGGGCGTTAGAACCCCCAAAATTCCCCCTTGGGTGGGCCACTGGGGGAAAGTGCCCCGAGGCCCGGCAATTTTTTGGGCCCGCTCGGGTTTAAAACCTTTTTTCATCTCCAAATACCAAATTGATAAATTGATATTACCAAGGGGCCCGAAATTTGTTTCGGCGGATGTGATTGTACTTGTGTACTTGTGATTGTTACTATTACGCTCTTAACCTGTTATTAATTGTTAGAGGCACATCGTATCTAAAGCTGAAGTTTTATGAATTGCCATTTGCTGCTGAGAGTTAACAATCTCCAGCACAAGTGTTGCTGACAAATCCTTTGATTTTTGTAATGAAATATCAATTTTTAAATATTAATCCTTAAATTTCGTTTCGACAGGCAATGACGGTGAGTCAGTCGACAGTGACGACAGTGACGAAGACGACGACGACGATGATAAATAAGCTGCATTAAGTGAAATTTAGCTTTAATTGTTTACCAATAAAGTTATGACGTCATAAAGCAATTCCTTGATTACTGTTACTAATTCGTTTACTTTATTTGTTAAAACGGCAAAGTTGTTGCATTCGATAAAATGTAGTCATGATCTCCCCGTATGGAATCCTCATAATGTGTTGAATGTAAATGCGTTTGATGACATTTCATGTCATCCATGAAATGCTACCCTTAACACCGTCAAATTGCAGTATGATGACTTTTTGTCGGACGATAAAAACCATTGGGTTAGCTTTAATTAATGCTAAATATTAAAACCGTTTGTTTATGTGCATGTTTTGTTTTATTAATACACATTAAGCTTACATTTACATATATTACTCACAGAAAACAGCCGTGCATTATTAACCCAGGAATTTGAACAAGAAAAGTTATTACCAATTTGAAAGAAATTTCTAAAATGTTCATGTGACTTATGGGGGTTAAAGAATCAACTTCCTTCTTATATTTTTTAGTTCCATCTTTGTACTATTTCATCATACAAATACTTTTTTCTGAAATGCAACTTAACAGTTTTTGTGCCTGAATATTGTTATTGCTGCATTTTAGCTAAAATCCAGCTCTAAAAGTTCAGCAATTAGCAAGTGATACCACGACCCACGTTAAATTGTAGAATGGTCAAATCTGCTTTGAAGGGTACAAAGTGTCCCTTCAGCATCATAACCGAAGGCCACAGATGCATTGATAAATTGTGAATCAATTATTTGGCAATTAATTATTACACATGTACGGTTGTATACACAACGTCTGAAATCATCTTGGATTTTGCTGAAATTTGGCACATTGTGTTGCAGCGTCGACGAATGTTTGGGAGGAATGCAAATTTATCGATAATGTCGAAGATAGTGATGACGAAGACATAAATGAAATCTAAGTAAATGAAAGAAATGCAAATTGCATGCAATTTGGTTTATAAACCATTGTTTTGGTTGTGATAGCTTATCAATAAAGAGATGATGTTTTTTCATGATTGTAGATGTGGTTGGCTACGATATTGTTAATTGCATTTGACTCAAAGTATGACAAACTTTCTAGTGATTATAAAAAGTATAATAATTTAATTTAAGGATTTCTCAACAATACGAACTTGGGTTACTTAGAAAACTATTCAGAAATTGATTAAACCAACGTTTTATTAACATTATTACTAATTATTATTAGTTATTATTACTTCAACAAAAGATCATTCATTTGAGCAGATAAAAAACCTTCAAAACACGTAGATGGCAAAATTAGATAATTTAAGGTCTCGCCCCCTCCATAAAATACGTTTCTTAGTAAATGAATTGTTTACTCGGTAATGATCGAAGTTTATTTGATTTTGTTAATCAAATGTTTGCAATATGTATTCGGATTGCTTTAAGCAATGTACTTCTACCCCGTGAAAAAGTATTGCAATAAACTACGCGGCGCAATTTATGCCGAGTTTATTTTTGAATTTATTCAGCAAATATTCAGTTAACAAGTGAGTGGTATTACCTGTAAATACCATGCTTACGTAATAATCCTGTTGTCAGTTATTGCGCAACGATCAGTTGAGTGATTATTTGCTGAATAGGAATATTCTTTAATGTCCATTAATTTTGTGTGCTTCTATAATTTCCAAGTGGGCTGTTTGCGCAGTAATAATACATCGACGCCATGGAGCAAAAATATAGTGAATATAACATAAGGAAACTAATTAAACATAAACATAACTATTTTAGTTCCGCGGTTATAACGATATATAAACGCCACATTTAATGGTGTGGACACAAATCGTCTCCAGGTACATCCTTCTGATCTGAAGAAATCTAAAAGATGTTCTCTCTGAAGCTGTTCGTTGTCTTCTTGGCGATTTGCTTCTGCGTGTCTCAAGCCAGTGAGTATAACGTGACCTTTTTGTGAACGAGTATTACGTAATAAAAAGTGCTACATCCTCATATACCAGGGTAAATTCAATTCTGCTATATATTAAAAATGGTTGTTGGTTGTAGTTGTTTTTAGACCCTGCTCGGAAACTAAAAAGACTCCATGCCTGTGTGGGGTAAATTAGAAGATTATATAACAATTTTATTAATTTTCAAATGTTATCATAAATGATATCATCATTAAACAATCAGAATCAAAGAGTTATATGCCCTCATGGATTCAGATGTTCTTACGGCAGCACATGCATTGGCGGAAGTAATTTTTTATATATTGTGTTATTGTATCAAGGACCGCCGAGAAGCAGGGTAGGGGGGAGGGGCAAGTGCCCCGGGACCGGCAATTTTTGGGGCCCGCTCGGGTTTTAAAACCTTTTTTCTTCTCCAATACCAAATTGACAAATTGATATAATATAGGGGCCCGAAAGTTGTTTCGGCGGACCTGATTGTGTCTGTATTATTGATACTGTTATGCTCTTAACTTGTTATTAATTATTAGAGGCACATTGTGTCTAAAGCTGAAATTTATTGGATTGCTATTTATTGCTCAGATTTAACAATCTGCAGCACACGCTTGCTAAAAATCTTTTTTAGTTTTGTAATGAAATAATATTTTTTAAATTTAAATTCTGAAATGTCGTTTCGACAGAAGTTAACTGGCAAATTAAAGCAAATGACGACGACGACGATGATTAATAATCTGCATTTAATTATATGAATCTTTAATTGTTTACCAATAAAGATATGACGTCATAAAGCAATTCCTGTTACGGTTTACTTTATTTGTTTAAACGGCAAAGTTGTTGGTAAAATGTAGTCACGATCTCCCCGAGTCGAATCCTCATAACTTGTTGAATGTAAATGAATTTGATGCATTTCATATAATTTGATATATCAAATAAAGTAATAGTGATCCGTTGATATTATAAGTTTGCTTATAAGAATTTAACTAATATTAGTTACATTAGAAAAGGCATGGGCTCCTTGTTGGGGGTAATTCCATCACATCTTAGCATTTTCTCAGTAAGCTTGAGAAAGATAATACATCCTCATCTTTGATCATACACTAATACAACATTTGCTTTAAAAGATCGGTGAATTATTGGCGATGGTGATTAAAGACAAAATATTTTTTTTATTTATAATTCACACGAGGTCAAAGGGCTTTTAACCGCTTATATGACAAAGCAACAAAATGTAAACAAAAAATATTCGAGCAACACTCAGACAAAAAGGCACACGAAAAAGGGTTAGAAATTAATTTGCCCCAAGAATGAAGTCATCTTAAAGTTATTTAAATCTAAGGTATTGTTAATTAATTATTGTTAATGTAAGGTTGAAGTTTCGTTGCCGAATTGCAGAGTTGAAGCGGGTTAGGGTTGTAGAGTTAACAATATCAGCCGGTAAGGAGTTCCCTTGTTTTACTACACGGTTGCAAAAGAAGTGTTTTGAGGTCTCGCGTCGGAGACAATTTGCTGGTTGTCAATTTGTGATTGTGGCCTCGGATTCTGGAATAGTTTGAGCTGATGAGAGGAATTGTGGTGTGAGTAAGGTGATTTTTGATCTTGAAGTAGAGTGTGAGGTCAGCCAGCATATGTCGTTTTTCTAAGGAAGGTAATTTGAGTAGTTTCAGTCTTTGCATGCAGGGAAGAGGGGACAGAGTGGGGATGGCCTTGGTAAATCGCTTCTGAATTTTTTCTATCCTATCTATAAGTGAATTCCTATGGGGACTCCAGACAGGAGAGCTGTATTCCAGTATTGGCCTAACATGTGTGCAAAAGGCTTTTATGACAATGTTTTGGTCTCTTGTAGAAAAAGACGAGAGAATCAGTTTAGATACGTTTGGTGCTTTTTTGATAATATTGTCAATGTATATGTCAAAGTGGAGAGAAAAATCAATAAGCATCTCTAGATCTCGAACTATATCAGCTCTTGTTAGCTTGTGACTAGAAATTGATAATTGAATGATAATCTCAAGATGAACTCAAGGTGGTTGCAATCGATTAAGACAACTTTTTTTTTTTTTTTAGAAAGAGGACACTATCCTGCCTCTATTGAAACATTACTTTAATCATTATCACACGAGATAAGAATTAGCAAAAAGTAAAATACTATCACCCGGTGACTAAAAGAATAAGGTGATCTGTATTTTTATTTTGTTATTATTATCGGCCAAACCATAAAGCACATTTTTACGGCCACACCGACTAGCATTCTGCCGATCAAGATGTTGGTCAGTCCAAAGTCTTGAGAGTCTAACATATTCACCACGAATTTTAAACAACTTTGATCCATTTGTAACCAATTAATACGACATTTTATTTGCCATATTTTTTCATGTTCAGACCATGATAGTCTTTAGTACAACATTTCCTAAATCGATAAAGTGTGAATGCATGTTGAAAATAGGCTTTGGACAAGAAATACATTTTCATTGTTAAAATAGTTGTTTGCTTACTTTTTTGGTCATCTGTTTGCATCGTGTCTATGAATTTCAAATCCATTTTTCCCAGTTTATCACTTCATTTATTAATAATTTAATAGAAAATGAACATCAAATAATAAAATATAACGAACAAAAACCAAGTAAATACTAATGCAACCTCACAATTAACGAATCAAAATAAACCTACTAAAGACTGAAGTGATAACCAGAGCGGAACATCCTAAGGGAGAGTTCCCGCTGACGGACGCCAACTAGGAAGCATGACTTAATTGGTGAAATAAATGTCAGTGCATGGAACTGAACTCAGTAAGTTAAAAAAACAGTGGTGAGTCGATGATGAGCTGTTTAAATAGACCATAGTTTGAAAGCGCATAAGTTTGGCTGATTAGTAATTAGTTTATTATCTAGTCATTTAGTGGAATCCTAGCGTATATTCTTGGTCCCAGGCAAAGAATTGAGTGAGGTTGATATTGAATTTAACAAAACGGGTCTATAATTTTGAGATGAACGCAAGTCATACGAATGCATGGATGATGCTAAAGTGCTAAAACAAAGCTTACCTACAATAAAATAAATGAACGCCACATTTGAAGATGTGGACTCGAATCTTTCCCATGTACATTCGTACATCTTAAGACATATCAAAGAACTTTTCTGTAAAATTGCTCTTTGTCTTTTTGGTGGTTTGCATTTGCGAGTTTCTAGCTGATCAGTTTAACATTGCACATATGATTCATTTTGTTTGTTTAACTCATTAATATTTTCGACTATTTTGAATATTTTACTTGCTTCATGACGACTACTTGAGGTAAATTGATAAGGTTCAGCTGTCATCCATGAAATGCTACCCTTAATGCCGTCAAATTGCAGTATGATGACTTTTTGTCGGACGATAAAAACCATTGGGTTAGCTTTAATTAATGCTAAAAATCAAAACAGTTTGCATGTTTTGTTTTATTAATCAACATTATGCTCACATTTACAAATATTACGTTCAACATGTTTCGATACCGTGAAACGATGTAGAACTTAAGTGGTCTTTCCTTACCGATGATTTTGGCGGAGGCGGCGGGCGACGAGGATGAGTGATGTGATTTGGCGAGTGTGAGTGCCAAGTTGACAAAACCCCAACCATGGCCTCATCCTCGGCCTCTACCTCATCCCTAACCCAGAACTCTTCGTCGTCCAGTAGCAGCATTCCCAGGTCTTCTTCCTGCTGCTGGTCCGCGTCTCCCGATTCACTGGCCGCTGTGTCCCTGCTCTGCTGACTCTTCTCCTGTCCCTGGCAAAGGTGGCTGTGCTCTTCGGGTCCCTTTGCTTGCGCTGAATGACCCCTGTGACGTGTGCAGTCTCTGCCCCAGCGGATCGTTTTTTTTTATTTGATTAAAGTCCGTTGCATAACTAAGACGATTTGGACTTGTTAGTTAGTGTTAGATACTGCGATGAAATAAGAAGTATTAGAGTATTAATAGTTGTAAAAGGTTAAATTATATAAATATTAATATCATTAATAATATTAGAGAAATAGTAATTATTTAATTAAATTACTCCGCTTTTTGCAAATCCATCTGAAAATGAAGTCCACACTTGCTGGATTGCTGAGGATGGAACTCATCTCAGATAAATTTGTTCGGGTTTTTATTTCTTCCCTCAAGACTGACTGGGCCGGACATTCCATGAGGAAATGCCGGACATTTTCATCCTCCTGAGTGCAAACCTGGCATTTTCCGTCTGGAAGACGCTTCAAGAGAAACAGGTGTTGATTCAGAGCACATTTTCCAATACGGAGTTTTGAGATTAAAATCTCCTTCCTACTACGTTCGTAGTGGAGCCTGGACCAGCGGATCGTTTCAGACACTATGAATTTAGCCATCGCCTTGTCTTAGTTCGGGTTGATACCTAGCATCTTGCAGACGTCGAGGTTTTTTTGGGGGGGTTGGGGGTGGGTGGGTTGTCCCGAGGCTGCCTACGACGAAGGCTTCTTGCGGACCGAGAAACCTTTGGCGACGAGTTCTTCTTCCAGTGCCTTGTATTTCCTGACCCTGACCTCCTTCGCTTTCTGCATGGCGTTGGCCCCGTTGTCGAACGTGACCGTCACATCGACCATAATGATCTTCTTAGCCTCCTCGTCAATTATGACCAGATCTGGGCGTTCCTGACTGGTGGTGAAGGTGATGGTGCAATTCACCCTGGTTCGCTGCTTCGTTCCTCCTGGCAAGGCAAGATACAGGAGTTGGAGGATCCTGTCGTGGCGCTCCGTCATTAGGTGTCTCCTGGGTTTGCAGTGGTTTAGGACATGGGGGAGGGTTTCGTCTTAGTCACCACAGACCCTGCAGTACTTCAGGCCGTCTTGGTACTTCTTTGCCCCGTTGAGGGGAAGGAGGTTCAGTCTGGCCTTGAAGATGAACCTCCAGTCGGTGAATCGGGTGAGATCACCTTCCCTCAAGAAGTGGCCGGACTACGACGACTGGATGGTCGAAGCGTAGACTTTGCTCTGACCTTTTTTCTCTAACATCTCGGAGGAACTTTCGTCTGAAAGAGTCCTTCAGTCTACTCTCGACTGTCCACTCTGTGCTGCCTTCCGTTAGCAGCAGGGGATGGCGATCTGACTTCGATTAAGTATTAACCTAGGAATTTGAACAAGAAAGAGTTATTACTAATTTGAAAGAAATTTCTAAAATGTTCATGTGACCTAAGAGAGTTCAAGAATCACCGTTTTTTTCTTATATTTCTTAGTTACATCTTTATAGTGATTAATTATACAAATACTTTTGTCAATAATGCAACGTAATATTAATTTTAGAATTTATGACCCAACAACGTCTTCGACGAATATTTGGGAGGAATGCGAAATTACCGACAATAGTGAAGATAGTGATGACGAAGACATAAATGAAATCTATATAAATGAAAGAAATACACATTGCAAACAATTTGGTTTATAAACTATTGTCTTGGTTGTGATAGCTTATCAATAAAGAGATGATGTTTTTGCATGATTATTGATGTGGTTGGCTACCGTATTGTTGTTTGCATTTGACTCAAAGTATAACAAAATTTCTAGTGATTATAAAAAGTGTATTAATTTAATTTAAGGATTTCACAATAACACGGACTTGGGTTTCTTAGAAAACTATTCAGAAATTGATTATATCCACGTCTTATTTTTACATTATTACTATTATTAGTATTTATTATTATTACTTCAACAAAAGATCGTGCCTTTGGGCAAAATCAAACACAGAACACGTGAGATGGAAAAATAAGATGATTAAGCCCCCCCCCCTCTCCAAAAAAAAAAACGTTTCTTAGTAAATGAATTGTTTACTCGTTAATGATCGAAGTTTATTTGATTTTGTTAATCAAATGTTTGCAATCTGTATTCGGACTGCTTTAAGCAATGTACTTCTACCCTGTGAAAAAGTATATAAACGCATCATTTAATGATGTGGACACAAAAATCTCCAGGTACATCCTTCTGATCTGAAGAAATCTAAAAGATGTTCTCTCTGAAGCTGTTCGTTGTCTTCTTGGCGGTTTGCATCTGCGTGTCTCAAGCAAGTGAGTATAACGTGGACTTTATGAGATTTAAAATGATTAATTAAAATGTAATTTGTATTCCTCTTTTGTTGGCCGTAGTTGATTAATTGGTTCTCTTTGCAGTTACTTACACTGATTGTACAGAATCGGGTCAAAATTTGTGCCTCTGCGAGGTAAGTTAGTAAGTTGTAATTCCTACATAACAAATGCTGCAACAAACATTGTTGAATTGAAGGGAAGCAATGTTTGCGGTAAAGGCAATAAGTGCATATTGGGTTCTAATGGAGAGGAAAACCAATGTGTCACTGGCGGTAATTGTTTTG
>MPNW01000704.1:44635-64395 GCA_011800805.1 Hirudo medicinalis | reverse complement strand
ATAAGCATTAGAGTAATAATAGTTGTAAGAGGTTAAATTATATAAATAATAATATCATTAATAATATTAGATATAGCAACTATTTAAATTAATTTAAATTAAATTAATCCGATTTTTTACAAATCCACCTGAAAATGAGGTCCACACTTGCTGGATTGCTGAGCATGGAACTCATCTCAGATAGATTTGTTCGGGTTCTTATTTCTTCCCTCAGGACTGACTGGGCCGGACATTCCACGAGGAAATGCCGGACATTTTCATCCTCCTGAGGGCATACCTGGCATTTTCCGTCTGGAAGACGCTTCAAGAGAAACAGATGCTGATTCAGAGCACATTTTCTAATAAGGAGTTTTGAGAAAGGCACTTTTCAATCGATCTACCATTTATATAGCGCCCCTACCCGAGGACGCTCCCCGGCGGTGCGGGCTGGTTTTCGAACACGACACATTACGACTGTTGCCATTACCGCCGCATGCAGGAACGCAGCCTTCTGAGCTAACTGAGGATGTAAATTGAGGATACAAGTGGAGGATATATTTTAAGGATACACATTGAGGGAATTCGGTTTTGAGTCCGGTAGAATTTCCTGGTAAAGGCGGGAAATTCAACGAATGAAAAGGAGAAAGAAAGGTTTCGTTATGGATTGCCTCTCGAGTGGAAAAAAGTGTCGAGGTTCTTGAACACTTTTCGTTCGAACAATCAATCAACCGGGAGATTTGTGGCTTGTCTTTCAAGCGATTGCATGTCGACAGTCATCAATTTTGATCGCCTCATTCTGTCGGCTTGAATCTTAAGTAGGAAAAGAAACAACAACAACAACAACAACAACAACAACAACAACAATAATAATAATAATAACAATAATAATAACAACAACAACAATAATAATAACAATAATGTCAGCGGAACATTTCCAATTCCTACCTCCAGCGGAATTAAAAACGGAATGACAGACTCCAGATGTGAGTGTTCAGTCAATCAGTTACGTCAACATCCATCCTCACCGGGTTGCTGAGGATAATCCATTTTCGGGAGCTTGAAACTCAGTCGACCGTGAGGAATTAACAATAAATTCAACTACATTTTAAATTATTAAATAATTATTTTAAATTATTAAATAATTATTTTAAATTATTAAGCAATTATTTTAAACAGAGATTTTCATTTTAAACGGAAAAATTCCTTTCGGTCAAAAGTAGTGTATTTTTGTTGTTGTTGTTGTTGTTATTGTTGTTGGTCTGTCCGTGTTACGTCCATTAAGACAATTGAGTCACGTCTAATGGAGCCCTCCAATGGTGATATCAACAGAGGTGGCCCATTTAGCGCCGGGTGGTCGAACCCCCGTCTAAAAAGTTCCCAAAGACCACCCGTGTCGATGATTTTGAATTTTATTCCTTATCACTTCAGTGGCAAAGCAACACTGGACCAACGAGGTCAACTGGGCCAATGACCTCCAAGTTTTTTTTTAGGTCGAGCATAGTTTTAACGGTTTGTGTTTAGAAAATTTAACCAATTCAATTAAATCAATTAAAATATTTTTAAACTTAAAATCATAATTCTCATATTTAATTTATCAGACGAATCGAAAAAAATCTACGTTGGTGGTCTTGACTACTTTCGACAATGTTTTTTGACAAAAACAACTTTTCTTTCAGACAAAGGTTGAAATTTGCAGACGACTGATGTAGAAGTTTTTTCAATTTTAATGATGACTGGACTTCTGACTGAACTAAGGTGGCTAATTATTTTACATAATTCAACTGTAATACAATTATTTTACATAATTCAACTGTAATACAATTATTTTACATAATTCAACTGTAATAAAATTATTAAGCTTATAATTAACACGTAATTCAAAAACTTTCAAAACGCTTTTCAAAGTTAGGAAATTTTGTTGACAGAATTTTTATCCTATTCTTTGGAAAGCGCTTCTAAGTAATTTCCTGGAAATATAATAATAATAATAATAATAATAATAATAATAATATTAATAATAATAATAATAATAATAATAATAACAATAATAATAATAATAATAATAATAATAATAAATAATTTCCAAGTAATTTCCAAGAATCTTGCCAATCAAATCAATTGAAACCGCGCGGAGAGGTGTGCTCCAAAGCNAATAATAATAATAATAATAACAATAACAATAATAATAATAATAATAACAATATTAATAATAATAATAATAATAATAATAATAACAATAATATTAATAATAATAATAATAATAAATAATTTCCAAGTAATTTCCAAGAATCTTGCCAATCAAATCAATTGAAACCGCGCGGAGAGGTGTGCTCCAAAGCACTTAAAGCAGACCAAACAAGTTCAACCCGTGAATTGGCTCTCGTCACGCTCGAGTGGTCACATGTCACGTCGGAACAAAATAATTTCAGTTTTCCAGCTCTTAAATCTCCGACTCCCGCCGGCACTAAGGAACGCACTGGCGCATGTCACGGGTCCCTGGAAGCGTCCTGGGTTCCGGCGTCGTTGTCATGGAAACGGCGGTCGTCAAGGAAACGAAAGCGATTGTTGACTTACGACTTTCGATGTCCTCCTTCTGACATTGAGTGGATTGTTCCAGGAAGTCGGCGTATCTCAACATCCGGTCGGTGTTGATTATAGTCATTGCCGTCTGTTTTTTGTTTTGTTTTGTTTTTATTCACCACATAAATATTAATAATTAATGTTATTATAAAATTATAATTTTAATTCTAATTATAAAATATTATAAAATTACAATAATAATTTTAATAATTATTAATATTCACAGTTATTGTTATTAATTGAAGTTAAAAGAGTCGAACAACGAGTGAGGCTTAAATTATTATTTTTATATATTTTCAAATAATAAAAAATATTCAATATCAACATAGTAATGATAATTTTAATTTAATAATGATTTAGTAATATTAGTAATTAATAATAATAATAATAATAACAATAAATAATAATAATAATTATTATTATTAATGAAAATAAAATTATATAATTATTTTATTTGAAATAATTATTATTATTTTAATAATTATTTTAATAATTTAATATTATCTAATTTATTGCATTCTAATTATCAACTCTTCAACCTTTCAAGATTCATAGTCACGTGTTGTGACTCAATGCGTTACCATAGAAACGTCGTTCGAAACTCCCGCCAAACTATGTCAGATGAATCACGGTGACTTGATTTTTTTTCTCTGTTTTGCAATCTTTGTAATTATTGTAAGCAGACACATTGATTGAACTGACATTTTGGATCGAATGGTTACATCGTGAGGATGTAACATACCACATGAGGCGGTAAAAATTCTTACGCCAGGAAGTAATAATTCGTTCGTAAGCCATAAATCAAGGATGGAAATTCCATTCGCTTTTTTTTTTTTTTTTGGAAACGAAACGAGTCTGAAACACTGAAGTCACGTCTGCTGTGCAGATGTGAATTTCATGCTCCAATCATCTAAAGAGTGCTTCACGATGATGGTGAGGCTTGATGATGATGATGACGACGACGACGACGACGACGACGATGACTATGACGATGACGATGATGATGATGACGACGATGTTGATGTTGATTCAGGCAGACCTCCAGCAAAGCACTACAGACCACTCCTCCGGATGCGAACATTGATATAAACTCTTTTAAAATAATTTCCTCTGAAATTTTTAGAATAAAAAGAAATATTGAAATTATTTTTTTTTATAATTTTCATTCCGGGAAAACTCCTCTGTGGAGGAGGAACATTTTTTGGTTTGAAAAAAAAAAACAATACAAAAAAACAAAAACCAAAGATGATTATTCCAAATTCCATGTATGATTCCATGATTCCATTCGCTCTTCTGTCAGCCATCCGATGATCAGGGGCCGTGAACAGGGCCGCCGACAAACATTTCGGGCTCCTATGCTATGCTAATTTGGCAATGGAAAAGCAAATGGAAAAGTTTTAAAACCCGGGCGGGTCCCATTTCGTCCCAAAAATTTCCGTGCCCCTGAGCACTTTCCCCCTGCTCCCCCCTCGGCGCGGCCCTGGCCGTAAAGATTCAACTAAACCCAACAACAGAAGCGACATCAACAAGCACAACAAACACGAGACACGAGTGACCGAGATGTTTCCACTTGCTGAAGTATTTACTGCAAATAAACTTTCAACGCTTAGAATCTTCATCATTCTTTCCACTCCGCAAACAAACTGATGCAAGTCATGCACCACGGTCGAACCACTCACTCCAGACGGCCCCTCCCGCTGGGCTGGAGTAAAGCCCACGGTCTGAGACACGGTTTTTCCATCCATTCCACTCGGAATAAATATTGTTCAATCTACCCGGTCTGAATTTAAGGCACTCAGGCCAATTCTGAACTCCTGTGCAGTATTCTGAAAATACTTAATGAAAATACTTACTCTGGTTTTACGATCGTAATTCTTCTGATTTTGATTTTTTCTCTTCCAGTAAAAAAAAATAAATAAAAATCAAGTTTTAAAATTTGCTTAATTTCAATTCCACCTTGATCTGCTCCCCCCCCCGAACTCGAGAATTTAATGGGGAACTGCTCTTGGGATGTCGCTAATTTACCCCTCTTCCCATCCGTGTCTCTAAATTAACTCGGCTCTAAAGAGATTATTATTATTATTATTATTATTATTATTATTATTATTATTTTTTATTATTAATATTATTATTGTTTTTTTATTTTTTTATTACGTTATTCGTAAATTATAAATTAAATTATGCACATTCCACTCTCCCCATGGAAAGCAAAGAACAAGAACAGAAATTTTCAGTGTGCGCCCTGTGGATGCCATTAAAAAAGTGAGGAATGCCGGGCACCACAAGTGTCTGACATCTACGTGTTCAAAGACTACAGTTCCTGTCCATTGTCTGAGCCTTCCGTCGGCAAGTTTATGGCCGGTCCGTGGAAAAAAAGAAAGAGCGGAGGATGGAATGAAAAGAAAAGAATGAAAAGCTAAAAATGGTATGAGCAAAAACAAAATTATGCTTAAAAAATACTTTTCAATAACTCGGCGAACTCTTCCTCCACTGGACAGCTTCTCATCAGGTAACAAAAAGCGCTTCTAAATCAAAGTCCTCTTCCGCATTTAAAGATCGACTCCAATTTTCCAAGATTTCAAGCTCCAGTTGTGAATGCATTTATATTAAAAAAAAAAAAAAAGGAAAAAACAAATTGAAGCAAAGAAAATGAAAGGAATTGTCAGTTTAATAGTATTTTATTCATCTTCATGCGAATCTGAACTGGCAATAAAAGACAGTCCCAAAGAGAGGAATACTTTACGGATTGTCCAAACCATGCCACCTCGTCGAAACAGACGTAACAACATTCAATAATTGACGAGAACCACGACTCGCTCATTAATTACCCTCTCTGAATTCCGGATTATCCGGAAGTTATGATGAGTCATTTCCATCAGGAAGCGGTGCTTTATTGGAGACACGATCTTTAATGCAGCTCTGGGCGGCCTCATCCCTCAGGTGGTCTTTGGCAGCACCTGTGGGATGAAACCTTCCGAGGTATGTTCCTCCATCCGGCCGACCAACATGAATTTTCATTACTTGGTCAAGCCCCATTAAGGGAAACTATAAGGATCCTAACGAGCCCGCCAAGGTGTGTTATGGGCTCGATGTTCGTGTCCCGAACCATTCTCGAAAAGGAGCTCTTGTTCTAAATCTCCGCGTAAAAATCTCCTCTCTTCCTCAATAATTAGAATTGGTCGTAAAATGGAGATTACATTTGACCATAGACACACGCATTCCATGTTGATGCTCTTCGCCGGACTGAATGGAGAATGAGAGATTAGAAAAAAAACATGTCCATGGGAGGCTGCCTCTTTATTCGAAGTTGGAAATAAATTGGCTGATTCCCATGCAACCACGGTATCACTTTTATCGTGCCGCACAAAGACTGCGTTCAACGAGACATTCCAGGCAAACAATTATGACTTGAATTATTACATTTTTATTTGCCAATAACGTCTTTATGTCTCTTTATTGAATTTTTTTAAAAGCTACTTGTGTCACCTCTTCCTCCAATATCAATGAAAATGAAGAATGGCCAAGAGTGCCTGTATTTTCATCTTGTCGACGACCGGAGGTCAGCCGAAGAAGCTGCAAATCAAACCTTGTAAGCGCCTATCCGAATTGGATCCTAATCAAGACCTTCAATAAATAAGGGTAGCATCGGTAAACCGTCATGAGTCCTAACTAAGGACATAACTTCATCCCCTGTCCAATATCTCCGGGCTGATTTCTAAATGCACCGACCGCAGCTCCCAATCCCGAAGGATTTATGGAATCGGCCACATCTGGCGAGTTTGAAATTGAAAATCACCTTTAATAACTTTTAATAATTTAGCAGAACATTTCCAAAAGATTACCGGGACCGCTTTTTAAGCGATACCTTTGACCGGCCACCAACGATGCGCTCGAAAAGCCTTGGTTTACGGTTTTGTTTGTTTACGACCATTTTTCCTTACTTTACGCCTGTAAATGTCTTCCTACGCTTTGATTTCATTTCATTTTTAATAAATACATCAGAGAGAGTGCATCCCTTCGTATTGTCCTTTTGTAAAAAAATTGTAACGATGTAATTGGAATATTAATTATGGAATATTAAATAAATTGTTCAAAAATCTATTTCATCAACTATTTCCACACTTTATTTTAAATTCTCGAACGAATTCGGCGACAATTTAAAAACTTGACATAGTTTGACAGATTAATTACTTTCTATCCTTCGTGGACGTAGGCTTATTTTTTTTTTTTGGGGGAATCAATGATCGAACGATTTCGGTGAAAATTTAAAAACTTGACACAGTTTGACAGATTAATTACCTTCCATCTTTAGTGGACGTAATTAAATGGACATAATTTTTTTGGGGGGTCAATGATCCACTGTTCCATAGAAAAATAAGAATCATACAAATTTTTTGCTTTTGAAAAGCTTTGCATCTCCCGAGTGGGGTTTCGCTCCACCACGATAAAATCATTTCGCAGTGCAGGGCGTCTGTTTAAATCTCCATCGTAGCTGATCGTCTGTAACAGCGTCGAATTTACTCAGGTGGAGGCCCTGGTGAGGTATGGCGGTGGAGTGCAGCTCCTCCAGTGGCACGTCCCGACCATGCCTAAATATTTTGACACCGGTCGCCCAGCCATACACAGCGTTTATTTATTTGAAGCAGATGCTAAATGGCTCTCCAGAGGTCAGAAGTCTCTTGACGTCCGCCTTTGATGAGCTCCAAGATCAATCACGCTAAAATAGATGGCGAATCAAGTTGTCGAAGAATATGATTGATTAGGAGACATCGCGCGCTAGGCCATCGAACAAAGAAATCTATTCATAAAAATATCGACAGAGACTTCTAAAGTAGAGCTCAGTAAGATTGCATAAATAATAGCGAAGATAACAACCAATTGACAGCCACTGGCAGCTTTTTGCAAGTCAATCGAGTCGAACCCGAGCAGACGTAACGGAAATACGTGCAATTCTACAGACGACCACTCGCGACCAAGATGAAAATCATCGTTCGGTGTTCCGTTCCTTCAGAGTGCCATCGATAACATTGTCAATGAAAGGGATGGATCTTCATCTGTTTACAGTCTTTGACTCATTTGTCCTGCTTGCTCAGGGCGATGGCAAGCCTCAGGTCCTCGTCCTCTTGTTCTCTGATCCTCCTCAATTTCTCGTACTCTTCCTCGCTGTCCCTCTTGGCCCAAGCGAGTTGTTCGGCTTCCGTCCTGAACTGGTTTTTAAGGAGAAATATAAGAAAAAATAAAAATAATCATTAATTTTTAAGTACTTTTTCAAATTCTGGGTGCAGATTTAAAATGATAAAAACGCTAAAACACAAAGAATATTTTCCTGAACCATCCAGAAAATCCTAAAGGACCTTTGGCAATGAAGATTCTTTCTTTGGGGTCCAACCAGGAAACGACGAAGTTTTGACATCGAACGGGTCACTGAAGGCCGTGAAGCCCCCTGCTACCGAGGACCCGTTGGGTTTGGGAGCAGGGGGTCGTGGAGGTAGGGCGGACTTCTTCTGCTTCGGGGGAAGCACGGGTAGATTGGAAGAAGTCGGAGTCTTCGTCGGCAGAAAGGAACCGGTGCCGAACGGATCGTCGGCCTTGAAAGATTTAATGGCAAGATTAGTGAATTGATTTCCATTGTTTAAATTTGCTAATGCTATTATAATATTACAAATGAATTACGATGTTTAGGCGCCTCTGACGCTATGCAAATGGCGCATTATAAATTAACTATTATTATTATTATTATCGACGTGTATTAATAAACGATCGATGGCAGGCCACAAACGTCGAAGTGAAAGTTCTTCTTGGCCGAGGATGAGCCGAAAGGATCGAAGCAATCTGAAAATGCCAGTCGTTATTGAAGCAGATATTTATCGTTAGACGAGCCAATTAGGAAATCTACGGTAACAGAAAAGATCGTTAAACAAACCGGTTTATCTAGCCAAACAATAATAACAAAAGTAACTAATAATATTAATAATGACTAATATTACATGAAATATAATATTACATGAAATATAATATAATATTATATTATTAATATTACATGAATTGCACGAAAACGCTGCCGATTCCGACCGCTAAAAGTTGCAAGCTTTGGAGTTGAATATTCGAATACTTTGCAGATGCAGAATAAAATAATTAAAAGAATTTATAATTAATAATCATAATCGAAAGAGCACACTAACGTAGACAAATCTTCGCTCACCTAATCCACTGCCGGCGTCGACGGTAGCACCTCCCCAAGGATCGGAGTCCGTCAGGGGAGGATCGCCGGACGACGGGAAGGAAAAGAAGGACTCCGAGTCCAACGGCTCTCCCTCAAATGCATCTCTGAAGGGATCATTTCCGAAAGGATCTGTCGGGAATACCGATTAGCAACGAAATAATTTATTTGTAATTAAGTCAATAATAAGTACAAAAAATAAATGAGGGGACGATGGTGTGCGATTGAATGACGACCTGATTGAAATGGGTCCTCGTTCTTAAATGGATCGTCGCTTGTTGAATTTTCAATTGCCTTTTGGAATGGATCCAATTCGAACTTCTTCTGATCCAGAGGTTTAGCAAAAGCACCCTAAAACATGTGGTAGGTTTGACAAGTGTTTGGTCTTGCAATTCCAATAGCAAATGACGATTGAAAATTATCAATAGAATCAACCACCTCAATCCAATTGCTAACCAATTCACAGGTGAAAGCATCGAAGGCTCCCTCTTTCTGGAAATCCGTCAGAAAATTGGAAGCTCCGGGAATGGACACTTCCTCCACCTTGTCCTTGAGGTCGGCAATATCCAGCGACTTCTGGAAGCGAACGGACGAAAGGAAATGCAAGGGGCGACTCGACGAAGATATGCATTGCCATCAAAATGCATTACCTCGGCTATGTAGACTTCCAGTCGGGCAAGGCTTTCGTTCAATTTCTTTTCATTGTTGATCTCTTCGTTGTACTTGACCTTCAGCTCGCTCTCCTGTCTTTCGAGTTCCGTGATGTCCTGTCTCAGCTTCCTCATCTCGCTTTCTTTGTTCTGTTTCGTTAATTTGTCGATCAGACGGACGACGGTAACTTTAGCGCACGAATTACGAATTTAACGCTTCATTCTAGGTTCAAATGTTTCTAGGCATTTGCTTAAGTTTTAAATGAACTATAATTTCTAAAGAATTAATTAAAATTAATTGATATTATACGATGAATGATGAATAAGATATTCTCGAGTTTTGAGAAAAATAAAATCACCTGAGAACTTTTATTGCTTATTTGGCTTCTCAGTTCTTGGATCTAAAACAAGGAACGAGGAGAATATACGAAAAGTTCGCGACGTGCAGAAAGGTGAACGCGACAATTACTTAAACTCGACCTGTTTCTGATCTTTCTCATATTTCTCCTTGCATTCAGCCACAGAACTCTGCAACTTGGCTTTCTGGAGAATAATTTAAAATACATGTATACATGCATGCACACGACGAATACAACTCAGAACTTCGGCCGGCCATTCGTTCACGAAGTGCATTGAATCGCTCACTTGGTCGTCCAATTCGTCGAGTTTCTTTTGCGCCTCCATCTTTTGACTCTCGAGTTGCTGGACCGTGAAGACGAGGCCGTCGAGATCTTTCTGCAGGTTGGAAATCTCGCCTTCCTGGATGCGAATGTCGGCTTCTCCCTGAGTCTTCTCTTGTTCCAGTTTCATTTTTTCCCTTCGGATGATGAGCAGACGAATAAATCAACAAAACGAACGAACGAAAGCACTCCTCGGATCGACTGACTTTTTCAACTCGTCTATTTCCTTGCTGAGGTCTTCGAGTTCCTTCACGGTAGACTGGTCGAGGACGACGAGAGAGGACGACACGACGGCATCCTTGGTCGAAAACAAGCAATTCGAGTGAAATTAAAGAAGAAAGATTTTAGGACTAAGCTGCTTTCATGTTCCAACAAAAGCATAGGCACAAACAAACTGATCAGATCAATCGATTGATCGCCGATTGAAATTTGAAGTCTTACGGCTGACGGCAGTTTGATGGATGGCGGCAAAATGTCGGGATTCAAGTGCATCGGCAGTTCGGCTCCTTGTAAATTCGAGAAATATGATTAGAATTCGTGGAAATCATTCGAGTGTGAAACAGAGAAACGTTCCGAGAGACGAAGCAGTCGGGATTTCCGACGAGATCAACAGGTGCACGTGAAAATCGCGCAAGGTAGGTTTCGTTAAAACTGAATTAACGCTTTAAAGTAATTCATTAAATTATTATGGAGATATTTATTATGACGACGACGATGGTGATGACGTTAATATGCAGTCACGATAACGATGGCAAGCTCTTACCTTTAAGCTTTTGCTGGACGAGATACATAGCCAAAGAAAACTGGTCCCTGTTCAACCTGCCCGATGCGTTCGTGTCGCACAAGTTCCTGGTGACACCAAAACAACATTCTATAAGAACAACAACAACAGGACACAATTCCCACAACCAACAACCCCGGACAAAAAAGACAAAACGAAACAACTACGACGACAGTATCGACACAACAATCACTCAACTTATGGTCGACATTCGATCGACTCGACACTACAAAAACAACTGCAATGAAATCCACTCGCCAGATGTGAGCCAGAACGAGCTGCGGCAGTCCCGACTGGAGAAAAATGTCCTTGACGTCGACTCCGTTGAGGAATCCGTCCTCGTCCGTGTCGTACTTTGCAAACATCTCGTCGTAGGACGCTCGCTCCAGTGCCGTGATGACGATCCTGGCCGTGCCGGGAATCTGTCGGATTTAAAATAATTTCTACGTTTAATATTTTTTTTATCATTTGAAGAAAACACTTGAAACTTTACAAAATATTTGAACTACAATATGTAAACCATCAAAAGTTAATAAATCCGACGCGGCAAAATATGAATAAATGCGTCGCGCATCAACGCAACTGCACGGGCATTCGTCCTCGACTCATTCACTCTCTTTCTGATTGCAAGAATACAGAAAGTCTTTAAAAACCAAAACTCACTTGGACACTTTGAACCCTTTGTGGCATGGGCTGCATGACGTGAGGGGCATAACCGGACGGGGGCACGGGAGGAACGGCGGCCGGGAGCACCTGGATCGGCACGCTCCTCTTTGAGATCGGGATCATCTCCGGAGGAAGTTGGTTCGGAACGGGAATCTTCTCGAGCGCCCTGTAGACCAGATGCATCGCCTGGTGAGAAAACTATTGCATTTAAGGTGTTGTCAAGGTAGTTATTATTAATATTATTATCGATTATTATTATTGTTGTTGTTGTTTTTGTTGACAGTGGAACATCGATTACTTTTGTTAAAATTTTACTTTTGTTAAAATTATTACTTAACACAATTATTAGTTGTTATAAATAATTGATTAATCTTTGTTCGTCAAGTTTATTGATTTGAAAATGTGATCGTGCAAAAAAAAACTTAAAGAAGAAATTAATAAATAATAATTAGATTATCGGTTACAAAATTAAATTCTGAAAATAAATCCGTGACGAAAACTCACAACAGTGAATTCGTCTCTGTCGAGGAATCCATCGTTATCGATATCACTCAGTTCCCACACTTTTCCTAGCACTTCAACTGGAAGTTTGGAATTGAGCAAAATCTTCAAAAACAAAAAATTGGTGACATAAATTTAGTTGTTTTTGTTTCAGATTTAAAAAATCAGTTTTTAAATCACATTTAATAATAATAATAATAATAATAGTTAATTTATAATGCGCCATTTGCATAGCGTCAGAGGCACTCCATTTATATTATTTACATCCTTCTCTAGGAAATTATCAAAAAAAGTTTATCATTTAATCAAATTGCATTTTAAATATTGTACTTAAATTACATTGTTACTGGAGTTTCTACAGAGCAGAATGCACTCCCACATTGGCTGAGTAATATCTGAGTGCCCCATTTTGATAAAATCATGTTACAATGTTGCATTGTCAAACTTGAACAATGACTGATGTAACAGATCTCTTACCGGCTTAACTTTCTCTCCACTTAAAAGTCCATTAATAGGATGAAGACCATCAAATATGTGATCGTATTTCGTCTTTTCCTGAACCTTCACAATAATCCAAATATTACGTGCCCTTAAGGATTCATAAAAATAACTAATTTCTCACCGGTATCGACCAGGCCATCGACATTTTGTTAAAAATTTCCTAAACTTCCTTTATTATAGTCAGGAGTAAAAACTGCCTTGGCTCACTACTTCGGGACAAAATAAATCAAAACACGACATCCCACATGCGCTAAAAGTGGATTTAAATCAAACAATTGATTAATAATAAATATCAAATGCCTCATCAATCAAAATCATCACAAGACCTGTTCTTTAAAGACTAAGTCTTAAAATGGCATACTTTCCAAGGATTAGCAGTTAACAGCAAGCCGACTTATGAAGAAGCTAGATTCCAGTCAAGAATAATTACTTTAGATGCAGACAGGCAATTTATCTACAAAATCATAACAAATTATCACGAATATTTCATGCAATGTAAGGATGTTGTCGTAAGTCGACACCTCATTATATTTATTTCATTTAAGTCTCAACATGTAACAACATGTGTATAATTAATTGTTTTTCAGGAACAACAGTTTTTATTTATGTAATTTAAATAAAAATGTTATTAACATCAAAACATGTTTGGAGATGTTACACCCAATAAACATAACACATTTTTGGGTTTTCCGCGCTCTGCTATTGAACTATTTCGACTTCGGATGATGGATGTGACCGGAAGGTTATTCGATTTGATAACGGAAAATGAAAGCATTGAAGGTTTATTGAACGATGTAAGTATAGCATTTGGTGCGTTCATGGCGCAAAGAAACCTGAGCTTATTTTTGCATTTTGTTAGTTAACTGGTGGAGGCAGTGATTGGCAGCTGAGAGCCTTATCAGATCCGACATGCAAGTGAAATTTCAATCTTTTTTTTTATTAACGAACATAGTAAGGCGAATGCGTTTTGAAACATTATTAGTTGTTGGATTGGAATCTCTCATAGAGAACCAGTGCAAATTAACTGGATCATCTTTGCCCAGTACGTCTGCCAACATTTTATGCTCAGTATTAAAATCATCATTTGCAAAATCAGAACAAAAACTTTATCTGGAAACTTCAAAAGAAAGAGTATGACTTTGTATAATCACTCGTTATCTTTCTACCAAGTTAACACATTGCTGTCATTTAAAATACAGGAAAAACTGAATGTCATCATTAGTGTCGGAAAGCACTTTGCCAACCATAATAAGTTTTCCTCACGAATTTTTGCTAAAAATCTCAACAAAAAGATGGCACTGGTTAATTGATTTTTCATTTAATTATAATTTTGGAATTTTATAACTTTGGAACTCAAAGCAACATGATGTAATTGATGAGTGATTATCCACAAGGACGAAACGTATCTGCCTTTTGAAGTCATTTGGATGTTGCACAAGTCCTCACTGATGACTTTAGACCTTTACTTTTTATGGTTAACACTTTTTCATGAAATTCAAAAATTCTAAAACAGTAAATATAATATGTCATAAAATAATCTCGCTCGGTCACGATGTCGTGGATTTAACGTCACTGCCTTGGACCGTCTTCAGTAACCTCGAGCATCCCGACGTGATCAACAACTTGTCGTGTCATCTCGGAATGATTTGCTGCAGAGACGACGTTCACGACATAGAAATGAGGCGAACGATGCTGTTTGACGTGCTCGCCTGTCTTCTGAAGACGTCGTTCGTCGAAGATGTCGAAGACGTCGTTATTCGCGGCTTGAAGAAAGTTGGTGTCGTTCGGTCGTTGAAATTTGACGACGGTCGAATTTTCTGGGTTAACATTGTTTGAATTAAATTGATGATTGGATACATTTTCAGGTCTCTCAGGCTTTGCTCGACAACATCCTTAAAAGTTTTTAAACGACAATTTATTTACAATCACAAATTTATGGCATGCCACAATGACGACGTCATTTTTTGTGCATTTAGAACTTCTGTCGCTGAAAGAGCGGGAACAGGACGTGAACATGTTCGAGCTGTTGAACACAAAATACCTCCAGGACGGAGGAGCAGACGACTATCATCCAGGGTGGGAAACCATGGAGAAGTTTTACTTGAGGCAGGCCGTCATCATCATCACCAAGAAAAGAGATGAAGGTTAATTATTATTATAATTTAAAAATTATATTATTTCTCACAACCACAGAGCCATTGTTAATTAGTTAATTTGGTTATTGAATTATGGATTTTTATGGATATATTTAAATTTTTATGGATTTTTATGGATATTTGTGGAACCTTATGGCCATTTATGGATTTTTATTGCAATCTTAATTTTGTTGATATTGTAAATCACGTTTAACTGCAATATGGGGAAGTATTAGGCCTTGCGACGTGCTAGTCAGGCTCAATGTTATTCAAGGCTTAACGAAGCGACTTGAGCGTTGAAATTGGAATTCAAATCATTGACTTATTATAGCAGAATTATTTTTTAATCACAGTTATTCGTGGACTGAAATAAATAATTATGATTACACAATTCGTCGTCATGAATTTCCGTTGACGCGAGCTCGTATTGCATTGCACTCGGCCGATCTTTTGATTGCCCCATGTGACCTTGTCCGATGCGAACTCTCTACGATCGCCCGACCGTTTGCAGGGCGCCGGCTCCCGAGGCTCGCCCTGCAGCACGACGAGGGGGCCCTGGACGGGCTGCGAAAGTAGCGCACGACAGTAATGTAGGAATGCAAGCCTCTGGACTCGATGCCTTCGAGCCAGCTAAGATGGACGAATAATTTGCATGAATAATTTGCACGAATAATTTGCAAACTTCTCAGGGTTCTCGGTCGAGTTGTTCTCAGAACATGAGAAGTGGTCGTTCCTGGCGATGAACAAAAACCTGAGGAGTCTCTTTGAGGAGGTTCGATCGATTTCCAGTTGAAGGAAGTTCTCAAGGATGGAATATTTTTATTATTACGCTTTTAATTATGTTTTAATTATCACTTAATTAATTACTTGGTTACAGTTCACGCGCAAGTTATTTTTCACTCGTTTCATTTGGTTTCATTACTAAGGATTGTAAATTACTTAATTAATTAATGTTTTTGTTTTGTAATGTTAATGATTTGCACGAATAATTTGTATGAATAATTTACGCCAATAATTATTAATGCATTAATTAGTTTACGCAAATTAAATTATTAATATTTATTTTATTATTATTATTATTATTATTAAAATTAATTTCAGTTGCTGGTGATGATAAAACCCGAGGACTTGTTTGCCGCCTTTCAGAAGTTGTTGGAGCAGAAGGAATTCGACTGGAAGAACGGACTCATGTTCCTGAGCGTGTCGCTCGTCTGCTTCCAACAATTCGCGAATCTCGTTGAAGGTCGTCGCGTTAACAATCGATAATGAATTACGCGATGCATCTTGCGACTTTTACAAATAATAACTCTATTATCAATGAATTATGCGATGCATTATGCGACTTTTACAAATAATAACTCTATTATCAATGAATTATGCGATGCATTGTCTGACTTTTACAAATAATAACTTTATTATTTACCTTTGAATATTCATTGGCGACAATTTAACCGGACGTCATCATTAAAACTGCATTAGGATGAGTGTCATGGAAATACCACACTTAGGTATTTTATTTTCATCCGCTGACCGACCGAACGAGAAAATTATGAGCGATAAAATATTTCCCAAGCAAACATTCTGCTTTGAATGTTTTGTTTGAAGACAAAGTTTGAATTCATTTGTGAATTCATTCGAAACAATTTTGGACATCTCGAAATAATTTTTATTTTTCCTTCCAAAATCTCCAGGTCTGTCCACGGACATGATAAGCAGGTCGCTCCAGTCTCAAGACCTCGAGGAACTCGGGTCAGGTTTTCTGCTCATGAGGCACTGCTGCCTCCAGGGACATCATGTTTACGAGCCCTACAATGTCTGGTTCAAGGTCACTTTATTGTTTTCTGTTTTATTTTATTATTGTGGAATGTTAAGTATTATTATTATCATCAATGTTATTATTATTACTATTATTGTTGTTGTTATTGTTATTATTATTATTATTTATAACATAATTAATTATATTCGTAATTATGTGTAAGTATCTTTTTTTTACATTTTGAAGTGATTGATTTTAGGAGTTATTTTGTCCATCCTCCCCCCTTTCGTGTTTAAAAAATAAATTTCGATCTTAAATATTTTACGAGCGAATTTGCATCCTGGGGCTTATTAAAAATTAATTATTTAAAAAAATCAACAGCAAGAGATCCTGATTTAAAAAAAAAAAATTTGATTAAATTTATTCAGAAAACTTTCAAGGAGGAGGGTTGCATCACATTGAACAGGAAGTCATCCTCCTTCCTCATGAAATTCCTCGCGAGCATCGTACCCCAGGAAGCTGAGCATTTCATAAAGGTGGTGCAGGACGACAAGCTGGAAGGAATTTCAAGATATTATTATGAAAATATAATTGTAGTTATTAGTTTAAATAATAATATTAAAATGAAAGATATTACTATGAAATTATAATTAAATTGTAATTATTATTATTATTATTATTATAAATTAATTGTTTGTAACTTTAGATTTGATTATTCCTTAATTATTTCCGAATCAGGTCCACATTCAGAATCCACCAGCTCTTCCCACGAAGTCCAAGGACGAGTGGTTTGATTACATCACCCTTGCCAAAACGCACCTTTCTGACCTAAAATCTGTGAGAAATTAATTTATCTATAATTATAACATAATAATAATGTAATAATAATAATAATAATAATAATAATAATAATATGGCAATTATAATGTAATAATAAGTATTTATTTGACATCACAACTGGAAGCTATTATTCGTTATCATTATCATAATCATCAGTGAATCGATGTTGACAAGTTGTTACCTTAAATGACCATTGCAATATTTTAATTATTTTTAAAATACAATTTCAAATTATATTGTATATTATATTTCAAATAATATTGAAAATTATATATCAAATGATATTGTAAATAATATTTCAAATAATATTTTATTTATGTTTCAAATAATATTTTAATTATATTTCAAATAATATGTATTATATAATAATATTGAAAAGTAATATCTGACAAGGATCAATTAATCCTCCCTTTCATATCATCGACCAGGATGTGGATGTCGCCACCTTGGAACTGGAACAACAGGAAATGGTGAGTCGTCGTGGTGGCCGTCGTTGTTGAGATTTTTAAAAATTTCTTGATTTGATCGTCAATAAAAGAGAAAATCTTAGAATTTCATTTCACGGTTCACTTTAATTTTTGATTTCATTGTTGACGTTCAATTGAATCTTCTGTGAATATATAATATCATAATATAATAATAATAATAATATAATATAGAATAATAGTGACTTTTTCAAATTAATTAATTACATTGCAAGTGATAACATTGCCTGGTATTGAATATAATATTGTAACCTACCACAAACATCATCAATTTTCATCATCATCATTATTATTATTATTATTATTATTTTAACAACTATTTTGCAATTGTTTTAAAATCAACTGAATTCAGTTGGAGAGAGTGGAGAAGGAAATAGAGTCGGCTGTGGAGAGTTTCAAAAAGGACAACAAGCTTCCTTCCTGCCTCATTGAACTGAGGTTGAATTGTTTGAATTGTTTGAAATATTTGAAATGCTTGATTGCAAATAAATTTAATTCTTATTCTTATTAAGAGCTATTCTTTCCTTGTAGCGATTATTGCGGTCAACTCATCATCGAATTATAATTAATATTATTAAATATTAAACTAATATTTAATAATATTTTATATAATATTAATAATAGCATGTAATGATTATTATAATATTAGTAATTGACGATAACTTATTGTTATTGTAGTTATTATTATTATTATTACCATTATTGTTGTTGTTGTTGTTGTTATTATTATTATTATTGTTATTATTATTATTGTTATTGTTATTGTTATTGTTATTATTATTTTTATTATTATTATTATTATTATTATTATTACCAATATTGTTGTTGTCGTTGTTATAGTTGTTAATTGTGTTCAACTGTTTGTGTTTGGCAGTCTCTTCAGTCGTCCGTACTTCGTCGGAAGGTTCCTGCCAGTACTCTTGAAGCCTCGACTGGTAAGTTATTTCCTTCGGTCAGAACATCGACTTGAACTTATCTTAGATCTCATCATTATCAACAACATCTCATCATTATCAACACCACGGCATCATCATCGTCATCACCACATCATTATCATCGTTCATCCACATGGTTGTGTCTTATTGTGATCATTGCATCTCTTGTCCCATTTTTCTTTTTTTGGCATTTAAAATTATTTTTTTAATCACCATTTAAATGTCCACGAATATTGCGTAATTCTTTTTTTACGAAATCCTTTTTATGGTGGCTAATATATGGTTAATAAGATGATTATTAGTGATCTAATTAATGTCTAGTTGATTGAACAATGTGATCAATAAAGATGATTGACATTGATTGACTCATTCAAGCTCCCAGGTGTGCCTGACGAGAGGATGCAACTCATATCGGCCCTCGACAGGTTGATTTTTTATTTATTCGGGACAAGGAAGAATAACAACATCAACAACAACTACAATAATAATAGTAATGATAATATTAGTAATAATAATCATAAAAATAATAATAATAATAATAATAATATAACAATAGTAATAAAAATAGTAATGAAAATAATATAACAACAGTAATAACAACAATAATACTGATAATAATAATAATAATAATAATAATATTGTTATAATGATAATAACAGCATAACACTAACAACACCACTGATAATGTTGTAAAATATTATTTTATAATTACCATTTATTGAAACTGCTTTCGTGAATTTATTGGCCGATAACATTGATGAATATTCGAACGATTCTCATCGATCTCTGAATTGTAATAATATAAAACAAGGAGACCAATTAATTATTATATTAATTCATTTCAACGATTAATTCGCTAATATCACCCATAATTAATTTTGACAATATTTTGCAGGTCTCAGAAAATCCCTCCAGTTATGCTCCAGAAATATGAAGGCGAGTGCAAACGACTGGCACTGGAACTTGTGGAAGGTGAGCTTCTTAACATAATTTATTCGAGGACGTGCCGGAAGACGGATTCAGGATGACTGTTGGAATTGCCTGTCTGTGA
>MPNW01000704.1:22583-44264 GCA_011800805.1 Hirudo medicinalis | reverse complement strand
CTATACTACCATCACTATAATATATTAATATGCTACATTCAATCATTTCAATCAATCGCTTCAATCAATCATTTTGATCGAGTTCGAAACGACGATTCCGACATTTACACGTTCAGGTGTGATAGGCTTTGGCAGCGACGACGACGACGACGAGATGCAGGTGCTTCTGCTTCCCTTGTTGGACCAGGTGAAGGTGTCCCTCAAGAGCCTCCAAGACTCTGTGTTGTCAGGGACTCAAGAAAGTTGGTCGTCAATATTCGTTGTTGTTGTTGTGGTTATTTGTGATTAATAATTATTATTCGAATGTCGATCGCCGTGTTTAATTGCTTGAGATTGTTGTTGTTGTTGTTGCTGTTGTTGTTATTATTGTCAATATTATGATAATTGTTTTAGTAATTATTCATTATTATAATTATAATTAAGGAATACCTTATTATTATTGTTGTTAATATTATATTATATTATATTACACCATAATATTATGGTTTAAATCGTCATAATTAACAAAATTCCTCATCACATTACAACGAATTCATCACCTAACCACTCAACCAAGGTGTGATAATTCAATCCAGGTCTGACTAAATGCTTGAGCCAAGTTTCTGAAAAATTATTTGCGATGTCCAAAAACTCTGCTCCTCCAGTTGTCGCCGTCGACGTTGTCATCGATCTTTCTGACTACCAGCTCAGTGGTGGTGAACTGTGCCAGGTGAGAGTCTGACCGGGTCGTTGGGGTCATTTCATCGTTGTTGTAATTTTTACGTAATTTTAATTATATTTATTATGCTGTTTAAGGTTATTATGGTTTTTTTATAATTATTTATTTTAGGTTTTCGCATTCATAATTTTTATCTCTGAAAGTGTCATATTTTTGTGATGTCGTGGGACGTCTGCTTGGAATCGTTTAATATGTTTTCTCGTTTTTAATCGTTTTAAATTAGATTTTAATGATAAATGTCATTAGTTATTCTTAATGTTTTCCAGGCATCTCACATGATTTTGGAATTTATTCTCCAAACAACGTTCCTAATCCCGCAAAACACTCCCCGCACACTTTGGTTGGACAAACTAATTCTCATGCTATCGAACCACGAGGAAATCTTGGCGCACGTTTATCGGATGGCCGGAAACCTGATCGCCGACGGGTCCGATCGCTTGTCTCCTTGCCACTACGGGGGCCTTGCCGACCTCTTCTTTCAGAGGATTCGGGCAGACGCCGAAACCTACGGGGTCGTAAAGTTCGGCGAGAAAACCTTCCTTGAATACGTCGAGGATTTGGTGAAATTCGAGGACGCAAATCATCTGAGGAGGATAATCCCGTTCGTGTGTTCTTACGTGGCGCTCGTGTCGTCCCAAAGCGACGGGAGGAAGCCGGTCGCCACGGCAGAGGGTTTGCACGCGGAGCCCGACACGGGTTTCGTCCGCCAGGCTTTCGTGGACGTCTTGATTTTCGGACTTCCGAAGATCGACCCCCGGTTTAGGAGTTGCGACGAAGACGACGTCAGGAATTGCATCGAAGGCATGGAAGAGGAAAGCTCGAGGGTCGCTCTCGATTTATTGTTTGTCAAAAAAATGTTCCACAGTTCGATGACTTTCAAAAAATGGATGACGTTTGAGATGAACTGCACGGACGCAGTCAGAGATTTCTCGGTCATCGAGGATTATTTCATGTGGGTCGTTCACTCTGGCAAGTACGTCCTTTCCGATGGTCAGGACGAGGAAAGAACCAGATTGGAAAAATATTGCATAGAAGTTTTTGAGACTTTGTGCTCCTGGGGCAGCACGACCACCAAGAGTTGTTTCGAATGTCATGAGGATCAAAAGGACAGGAAAGAGGATAAATTCTTAAGCTTCATTTATCTGTTGCAGGTTTGGAGTTGAGTTCAATTTCTGGACTCGAAATGGAAATAACTTTTAGTTAAACTGTTTTTTCCCGGCAGAATCTGGCGTGTCACGTGCCCGTCGATCGGGGTCACAGGCCCTGGCTTTGGGAGGGCGTAGACAGGGTTTTTAAGAATCTTGCCGAAGAACTTCCTTCCGAGGCAGCTGAGAACGGGAAAAGATTTTCAGAAATGTTGTCCATCGAAAAAGTTCTCAAACTCCTGACGATGCTTCCTCCGACGCTTCTCGTTTCGAATTCCACGACGACCGTCGGCTCTTCCCCCGACACGATTAACAAAGGACTTTCTTGCCTGATTACTTTCATCAATTTCAATCTGAGGAATGCAGCTTCTGGAAGTTTCTTTGCACTCAACTTCAACCTCACCCTGCACATTCTCCAAGGCCTGTCGCGAGTCGCTTCTTTCGATCCCAAGGAATTCTTCGCCAGAGTTCCCTTGTTTACCTTTTCCGTTTTTCACCACTGGAAAAGCATCCTACTCTCGGACGTCTACACGAGGGAAGATTGCTCTTTGAAAAACATTTTCAACGAAATCCAACGCTCGGCGAGTTCGACCGATTTGAACGTTCCCGTCGATCGGAGAGTTGCCGCAGCTCTCTTCCTGGACCTGGAAAAGAATTCTATCGAAGTGTTCAGTGCCTCTGTGGAAATTGCTTCCTGCATTCAACAGGCTGTCAGAGGCGGAGAGCAGAGGGTCTCGTTCGCTTCCGTCTCCAACAGATTCGAGGCTCGCCCGGATTTGTTTGTCGAAGTTTGCAGGTGCAATCATTCTGGAAAAGTCGGTAAAATTTTATTCCTGACGGTGCCAGATTTCGTTCACTCCATGTGGACGTGTGCCATGATGTCGACGTTCGTTCACTTGGCGGGAAAGGAGCAGTTTTGTCAGTCGTCTGCTCTCAGTGTGGACTTTTTGAACTCCATTCTTGACTGTTACAAGGACTTTAATGAGTTTTTTGACAAGCCCGGTATTGACCGTTTGGCATTGTACTCTCGACCCTTTTCCACCACGGGGGAGGCCTCACAAGCTTTGGTCAACTACTTGGTAAAGGCGCCGAAAATCAAGTTTAAGGACATTAACGACGATGTCTTGAACAATTCCGATGTTTTGATAAAATCGTGTATTTTTAAATATCGCTGATAAAGCCTTGGTGGACTTCACCCAAATTGTTGCAGGGATTTCAAAATGTATGTCTTCGTTTTTTTACAATTTATGATTTTCTCAAGTCGAACCTTAGCTTAGTAACGCTTGGTTAGTTGCTTAACTTGAGAAAAACATTTGTGTAAAAGTATGTCTTAGATTGTTAAGAAGGTCGGATTTTGGTCACCGGAATCAGGATTTGGACAACACTGGTCACGTTGTGGTCAAGTGCCCTGAAGCTACGTATGATGAGAGTTTTACGATTGATGACAAGATCATAGGTCCTGTGAAATTGTTAAAAGAAATTGGTTTAAGTAAAGATAATCAAATATTATCGACGTATTGAGCAGACGAGCTTGATTAAAACTACTAAATATTTGGAAGAGTTTGAGCAAATACCTGACGCCGTCGGAGTGATACCTGGGTGGGTTTATCTTTAATGACAACAATGTAACGACGATTCTTACTCATCTTAAGCAATAATCTTTAATGATAATATTTGCAATCTGAGCATTATAACAATTTTTACGAACAACAAACATTGGGGAAAGTTATGAATTTTCAGATAATTTCTGAGATAATTTTGCAGAAAAACGAATCTCAACTTTTGAGTGAAAGAACATGCCGAGTTGTAGTTCATTTATGTAGCGCCACATGCATAACGTCGGAGGCGCTTCTTGTAAAAACCATTTATATAGCGCTCCTTCCCAAGGGCGCTTGCGGCAGTGCAGGCTGGGTTTCGAACACGACACATTACGACTGTTGCCATTACCGCCGTATGCAGGAACGAAACCCATTCGGCCAACCTGCACGCCGAGTTGGTCCCAAGATTTCATTAATTTTATATCACAAATTTTCATTTTCAACATGTGCCAATATTTGTCTTTTTTTCTATAATAAAATAATTAATAAAATAATTAATATTATGAATAATCACCCAAAATCTCAAAGTGAGTAAATTTAATTAAGTTGTAACACTTTTTCGAAAAAAAAATCCACCATTTCAAAACTCCTCACACTCAATCCACCCTGAAGAAATTCTCGGTTTGCAAGAAATACCTGCTAAGAGGCAGGTATAGCAGCACATCCACGTGTTACAGGTGCCCATTCAGGTGTGCACGAGAGCCTCATCAGGAATGGTTTTGAGAAGGTCGAGTGTTTATAACTCGTGGTTGAGGTGACCCTAGGAGGATTTTCACCCATTTTAAACATGGTTTGAAGAAATTAGAGACTATGAATTTTATAGTTGGAAAAGTACGAGTCTGGAATGTTCTTGCTAAATTGCATGGAAACAGTCATTCAAGCATGATTCTGCTTTGGGCTACTCTTACCTTGATTCCAGGAGGTACTATTATTTGCCATGGATTTCCTAAAATTCTTGGATTTAATTGTTCAATTAGTTTACGAAAAAAAGAACAACTGTATTGTTTGTTTACCACTCTCGCAAAAGACGGATGGTGCTTCAATATCGAGACGATTCTAAATGTGATGTAAACATAACTTGAGTGCTGACCTTGTTGGGTCATCAAACGAGGTAATAGCGAAGTAAGAGGTGAATTTTGTGGCAGTAAAAGCTGGTTTTATTGACTTGGGAATCACAGGATATTTGGCCACAAATGAGAGGCTCTAGTTTGACGCATTGCAGAAATTTTTGACAAGTTTCAACACGAACAGATATTGTCGTATCGATCAAATTTACTATTCCAGTATTTAATTCTTAATACCTCATAATTGTGTAATTGATGTATTTAATTAGTTATGTGTAATTAAATAAAATGTAACTGAAATTTATTTCTCAAAATAAGAAACCTCATTCATCACCAGTTCTCATCGGCTTTTTATTTTTATTTTTTTATATATGACATATTTTTATATTTTTTTATTTTTTATATATAATTTTTCAATATTTACCAAAATATTGAAATAAGCAAGTGCTGCAATTTCGAGCAGAACACATTTGATTCGCGGTCTCCTTAATTATCAAAAATCTAAAACAAAACAAACAAATACAAATTCCGATATCTATTTGAAAAGTAAAAATTCACTCTGAAAGAATAAATCTATTACATTCAACGCATGAAGTCCGAACAGAAGACAAGCGGACTTGCAGCATCAAAAGCGATGTCATCTTCCTCTTGGACCACTCGGGCAGCATTCGCGACAGGAATCCGGCAAACGGCTCCTGGGACAATTGGGAGCTGATCAAAGACTTCGTCGTCTCCATCGTCGAAGGACTGGACGTGGGTTACGAAAACACCCACGTGGGTCTGGCCACGTTCGGAAATTATGCCATCTCTCGCTTTCAGCTAAACACCATGTTCGACGTGTCAGAGATTGTCAGAACCATCAGGGCTCTGGGTCCTGGAAATGGCAACACGAACACCTACGAGGGATAAAACTCGTCAGAAATATGTTTGCACTCGACAGAGGCGGGAGGTGATTGCACCGATTGTTTTTTTTGGTTTTTTTTTTTTAAATTTTTTTATTAAACAAACATTTGTTTTGCAAGAGATTCCTCACGAGATTAAACACAAACTATTTGAAATTGTATTCGTAATGAAACATGGCAAACAAAAAACTGAGATTAAGTTGAAAATGTCTCATCGATCACTCAGATACGGCGTACCACACATCGCCATCGTGATAACAGACGGTAAAGCTACCATCAACGCTCAATTCACGGTACCGGAGGCGACCGCGGCCTACTATGCTGGGATCACGGTCTATGCCATTGGAATTACTGGTCTGGAAGTATCTAATGAAAGTTTTTTATTCAAATAATTTATTTATTATAGGCGTGCAGGTTGGCCGAATGGGTTGCGTTCCTGCATGCGGCGGTAATGGCAACAGTCGTAATGTGTCGTGTTCGAAACCCGGCCTGCACTGCCGCAAGCACCCTTGGGAAGGAGCGCTATATAAATGGTTAACAAGAAGCGCCTCTGACGCTATGCATATGGCGCTATATAAATGAAGTACAAAAATAATTACAACAATCATTCCATTCGCTCAACACGCAGACGACATCGACGAAAAGCAGCTGAGGTCAATTTCATCACCTCCTCAGCTGAAAGACCAGAATTACTGGACAGCACCAGATTTTACTGGCCTCAGTACCATCCTCAAGAAGGTCCAGAATGCCACTTGTTATTCTCCTGCAATCAATGAAACAGGTGTGCCTCGTTCCGTCCGGATGCAATTTCCTGCTTCTGTTCCATGAATTTTTTATAGGTTTTAGCGAGATGTGCTCCAAAGCCCGCGTGCTCGGGGCATGGTTTTCGTTCTTGATGGATTCAGGAAATGGATTCGATTCAGGAAATTTGTATTTTTTGTTTTCTTTTCAAAATTATTTCGCCGTTGTATCGTGATTTGAATTTTGAGACTTGAGATACTCTTTGTTTATCCTTTGGCCATTTATTTCTTTTTGAAATTCGATTTAATTGTGAGAATAATATTTGGGTTTCTAAATTTTGTTTTGCTCCAACACAGGCTGTAGGAGCCTCGACCTAGTATTTGCCATCAGTGTACCAAGTTCAGCATCAGACTGGACCCTCGCTCGAACCTTCATGAACGAATTCCTGAATTTTATGCCAGTTGGTTCCAGCTCAGTGAGAGTGTCCTTGGTGACTTACAACATGTACGCTGCCAACAATCCTTTCTGGCTGAACTCCTACTTTGACAAAGAAGCAGTGAAATTTGCCATTGACAGCATCCCAGAGAGTCAGCACTCATCCGGTCAGACGAATCCCACACTGGCCCTCGTCAACATCAGGACGAAAGTAATTCATAATTTGTTTTCTAAAATGTCTAATTCAATGTTTAATTATTTTGCATATTATTAAAAATTATTCTTCATAAAACGTCCCATCCAGGTCTTCACGGAGGCAAATGGTTTCCGTACGAACAGTTCACAAGTCGTCGTTCTAATACTGAGCGACCCCATCTTGGACGACCAGGGGGCATTCGAAAATGAAGTAAAGCAACTTTCAGACTCCACCCACGTCGTGGCTGTCGACATCAGGGGCAATTTGGTCGGATACCTGAGTGGACTGTTGGGTTCTCGGAGGAATGTCATCGCAACGGGTGGCTACACCTTCATGGTGGCAAAAGTGGGACAACTTGCCAACGTCATCTGCTCTCAATACGGATCAGGTTTGAAGACTTCTCGAGGATTTGAGGAGTAAAACTTTTCTCTTGCCCTGAATTGCTGGTCGTCATGATTCTTTTACTTCCGAAGGTGTTGCTTGTCCAGGGAGATCAGACATCGTTCTTGCCGTGGACACTTCTTCTGGGATCGCCAACTACGTCGAAACATCGGGCATTTGGATTGATTATTACCTGAAGTTTCTGAAGAGTTTTGTTCAGGCATTCGATGTGGGTCAAGGAGACACAAGGTTCTCTGTCTTGACTTACAACCGAGACGTGAATGTGGTCTTGCATTTTGAGTCCTCTTCTGATTCAGCAGCTGTGGAAAGAGCCATCGATGGCATCCGTCTCTCAGGGCAGACCAAGGTTGCTAGTCGATAATTAGTAATACCTGAAATCAATAATTTATTTTCCGACAAATTCACATACTGAGCTTTTCAATTTCTTTTGAAGATGATTTTACGAGTTCAACTTCTCAGGTCAACATGGTGGACGTTTTCCGAAAAGCCAACTCGATTCTGCTCGAATCCAGTCGTAATGTTCCGAAGATGTTGCTTCTCGTCAGCTACGAATACCCAGCAGAAGATCCAGTCGAGCAGGTTCTCTTCGAGGCTTCAGTGGTCAAGGAGCAGGCCCACGTGTTCGTGGTCGGTGTAACTCTGGCCAGAAGCCACGAACTGAAAGTAACCCTTTGGACGAATATCAGCACAAACTCCGATTCTGTGCACCTTTACCTGGTTGATGAGTTTACACGACTCAACAGTTTCCTCATCTACCTCATAGATAACGTCTGCCAGCACGTGTCCGACAGCGTACCGCCAAAATCAACCACCTCAATCAGTCCAACCTTTATTACCTCAAGAGCCCCTGTTTCAATCAAACCAGGTGATTGTTTGAATTTGGCACATGATAAAGGTAAGTGAGTAAAATTAAAGTCAGCAAATGATAATGGTCATTAATTTGTTATTTAAAAATTAATAAAATGGTTGGCATTTTGCAGGGCATATTGCGTTCCTGCATGCGGCGGTAATGGCAACAGTCGTAATGTGTCGTGTTCGAAACCCAGCCTGCACCGCCAGGGATCGCGCTCTTATTTATTTATTTATTTGATTAAAGTCCGTTGCATGACTAAGATGATGTGGACTGAAGGGATCGCCCTCTGGTAGGGGGCTATATAAATGGTAGATCGATTAAAAAGTGCCTTCACATCCTTCACACTTCACATAAGGCACTCAAAGGATCGGTTAAATAAATTTAAAGGTGATTGCAAGGCGTTGGACCTGGCAATCCTCGTGGATACGTCGACGAACGTAGGAAGGGATTTGTACTACCAGTACGTCCTACCTGCCTTACAAGAACTTGTCCTCAGACTACCTGTCGGGTCAGGCTGGGTCAAGGTCGCTCTGGTGACCTTTGCAGAGGAAGCTTCTATTGAGTTTTATTTCAACACATATACCACGTTAGTAATTTTTTTAATGAGTAACAAGTTATAATTAGTAATAATTGATATTATTGTTGTTGTTATTATTATAATTATTTTAATGATAGTTATATTATCCATAGTAATAATTATTATTTATTTAATTATTTGATGAATTATGTGCAATAAAAGTGATTTTAGAAACATTTTTACATCCTCTAGAACCAGAGAAGTGGTGGAAGCTATTGGCAGACTGCCACACAGAGGCTACAAGACTAACCTTCGATACGCCATCTTGCTGGCCATTGATCACGTGTTTTCAGAGGCACGTGGATCTCGCAAAGTGAGATGATTTAAATATTAATATTTAACCATATTTTGTTTTAATGGAAGTTAAAATCTACTTTTGGGGACTTTGGTGGTTGGAACTGTTAGTCACAGGTGTCGGTGATGTGCTGATGGCAGTTGCAGAACTCATCCTTTGAACTGCCAAAGTGGTGCTGTGGATTGAGTCTTGGTGCTGATTGATCCAAAACAATAACTCATTTGGTCATTAATTAGTCGCCCATTATGATGGTGATGATGACGATGGCGACGACGACGGCAATAATAATAATAATAATAATAAAAATAATAATAATAATAATAATAATAATAAATTATTCCTTACAAAATATTAATTAATTATATGTTGCAATATTCAAATAAAATGATTAATGTAATTACATTACAAATCATTAATGTAATTGAAGTGCCAATGTACCCAATGTTAACAGCTGTTGCTGCATCCACAATAAAATCAAATATTACTTTCATAGTTTAAAAATTATATGTTATTATTAAATTATCTCAACGAGGATGCCCTAGTGAACAGGGTGGTCCTCGTTGTGACCAGCAACCCGTCAGTGGATCCCACCTCAAGCGTAAAAGAAGCAAAAAGGGCCCATGAAAAAGGCATTTTCATAGCAGCCGTGGGGATGGGGACTCATTTGAACATTCAGGAGCTGTCGGCCATAACCACCTACCCTCACCAGAGACACCTGTTCGTCGTCAACTCGGCAAGGGACGTGCCCTCGTTGGTGGAACCTTTGAGGAAGATTGTATGCTTCTGTTAGTGTTTTTATGTTTCTGTTGGTGTTTGTATGTTTCTGTTAGTGTTTGTATGTTTCTGTTAATGTTTGTATGTTTCTGTTAGTTTATGTATTTTTCAGTCAGTGATTAATTCAATTTATCGTTTTATTCAGCCGATGCCAATTGCAATCTAAATGGTCCATGTCTCTACGGGGGTAACTGCACCGAGGAAGGAAGTGGGGTGAGCTGCCAATGCCCCCCTCTTCGGGCCGGTCCATTCTGTGAATCTAGTGAGATTTACCCCCCTCAAAAATTGAATTAATTGCCAGCAATAATGCTAAACAGGTGTTGTCTTTCAATCCAGGTTGTTCAACCGGCAGTGACGTCGTGTTCATCCTTGACTCCTCCCAATCGAAAACCTTTGCCATGTTTCAGGCTATGACGTCATTCGTCTCAGACGTCATCCAATATCTCGACGTCGGTCGGCCCGACGGATCGAGGGTGGGCCTGATGACCGCCGGTGACGTTGCCACAGTGATGTTCCACTTGAATGAATTCAGCACCAGGAAGGAACTCCTCTGGGCTACCAATGTTCCGTTCGTGCCAGGCTCAACTTGCAACTCTGAGAAGGCGTTGAGGTTCTGAGACTGTTGTTGTTGATTGTTGTTGTTGTTGCTGTTGTTGATTGTTGTTGTTGCTTCTGATGTTGTTGTTGTTGCTGCTGTTGATTGTTGTTGTTGATTGTTGTTGTTGCTGTTGTTATTGTTGCTGCTGTTGTTGTTGTTGTTATTATTATTGTTTTGTCTCGAGTGTACATTTCAAGATTGTATCTGTTTTTATACTTTCCGCTTGTTTATTTAGTATTATTATTTGTGCTCTCTCTATTTTGTTATATTTGTATTTAACCGATATTTTGCCTTATGTATCCGAGTAGTAGGATGTGAATGCACTTTTTAATCGATCTACCATTTATATAGCGCCCCAGCGGAGGGCGCTCCCTGGCGATGCAGGCTGGGCCGCGAACACGATACATGACGACTCTTGCCATTGCCTTGACATGCAGGAACGCAAAACATTCAGACAATTCAAATTGATTTTGAAACAAAATCAAATCAATATTTGAGCTCCACAATTTTCAGACTGGCAAGGGAATCAATGTTCTCCTTCGAACGGGGCTAGGGTAAATCGTAGTGACGTCATTGTTTTCCTCACGGACGGTCTCCATGACAACGAGACCGGAAGTTGGATCGAGGCAGTCCGTTGCAGGCGACAGGGGATTTCAATCGTGGCGGTTGGCTTTCGGGATGCATTTTGTTCGCTTCTCGAGGATCTTTTTTCATGTTAAGTCACGCGGAAAGAATTTTTTTTTCTTTTTACGCTCCAATGCTCAGAAATATGATCAGTCGGTCGAGTTCGGACAGGCCAAGTCTTCTTGTGTTTTGTTTTTTTGCAAATATCGGAAGTTATATTATTCCGTAATGTTTTTTTATAATAATAATAATAATAATAATAATAATATTAATAACAGTAATTTATTAACGCACTAACAAATAGTAACATAGTAACATATTAATGATTATCAATTTTGAAATTATTATAATAAACTCATTTGATTCTAAACCCATCAAGAATTCCCAAGCAAGTGAACGAAGCTGGTAACGATGACAAAAAAAACTGATAAACATTTTTTTCCAAATCAAAGGTTGGAATTGAACCCCACGTCCAGGTGAATCGCTTGTCACTGATGGCAAGTTTTCCGCACTCCAAGAACATCCTCTTGACACCAAGCTACGACCAACTCACAAACTCATCTGTGACCAGGAATGCGCTTGTTGATCTTTTGTGTGCAGGTAGGCTGCAAAATATTCCATCTACATCTACATCATTATGACATCTACCTGTTGGATATTTTTATTATTTGTATATTATTTATATAATTAATTGGAAATAATTATATATTATCCATAATTATAAGGAAATAATTATATATGTTTTTGGAAACTATTGTTTGAATTTGTGGGAGATTCTATTTTTATGTTTTTGTTCGGTATTTGTGCACGGATGGATGGATGAATGGATGGATGCATGAATGGATGGATGTATGCGTGGATGCATGGATGAATGGATAGATGGATGGAAGGAAAAATGCATGGAAATGACTAAAAGCCTAGCCATGACAANTTATTTATTTATTGATGGATTGATTGATTGATGGATGGATGGATGGATGTATAGATGGATGGATGGATTGATGGATGGATAGGTGGATGGATGGATGGATGGACGGACGGACGGACGGACGGATGGATGGATGGATGGATGGAGTCAGATCGGATGAAGAAGTTTATTGTAAAAGTACATTAATAGCTTCTGTGAAAGTTTTACAATCTTTGTTTTCAATTGTCGAGGTTTTGAATTGTTTGAAAGTTATTTTCATTTTAAACGAATTATTCTCTAAAACATTCCGAAATTGTTCAATAGTTCTATTTAAAAAAAAGATTTTACTTTTTAATTTTAATTCTCCAATTTAATTTTTTTAAATTTTAATTTTAATTAGACAGCTACCTGATAAATTAATGGACTTATTTATTCACCTGTACAGCTATTGATTACTGCTCGTCTGTACCTTGCAAAAATGGAGCCACCTGCAAAAACATTCTGGGTGGTTTCGAGTGTGGTCCTTGTCCTCAACACTCATCAGGACACCTTTGTGAACGAGGTTTGGACTTGAATTTCTTTCAATTTCATTCGACTTTAATTTTTGAATTAAAAAAAATTCGTTTTAGAATGTCAAGTTATTTGTTGATTTGTTTTAATTAGAATGATATTTCGATTCCAATTATTTTAATTATGTTATCCTGTCATCTTAGATTGCTCCGGCGAGGTGGACCTGGTGTTCCTGGTGTTTGTCGGGTCTTCCATCCACCGAGAACGTCTCCAATTCGTGAGGGACTTCATCGTCTCCATCGTCCACAGACTCGACGTGCACCCCACCAGGACCAGGGTGTCCCTCATCTTCTGGGCAGAGATTGCCTGCGTTCACTTCTTCCTCCTCCAGTACGAAACGAGGCAAGATATTGCTGAGGTTCTGTGACTTGATGTGGAATTCCCAGAAAGCATCCTTTTGACTTCTTGTTTCATTTTTGTTTCTCGATTTCCTCTCGACCTCAGGCCGTCCAAAGAGTACCTTTCCTCGGTGGAAGATCAGACACTTCTGAGGCTCTCAGACTGCTCACCAGGGTTTATCATCCTCATAACGGAGGTCGACTTTATGCCAAAAAGATTGCAGTGATCGTCACAAATACGGAGTCGGATTTGAACTCGGAGGTGATGACTCAGCGATCCATCGAGGTAAATTCATTGAAGTAATTGAAAAGTAAGAATTAAAACTAATTAAGAATATCCGCTTAAATTAATTATTATAATTGATTATTATGTTGTAATTATTATCGTAATTATGTATAATTAGTATAATTTATTGTAATATTATTTATTGTGTATTTGAATTTATATTTTATTTTTGAATTTATTTAGGGTTTTTTTTTGTTTTATTGGTTCAGAAATAAATTCATAAATAATTATAATATATATATATATATATATATAATATAACATATATATATATAATATATATATAGGCAATATTGTTAAGTTATTAATTTCAGGTCAGAGAAGAAGGTGTTCTGGTTCTGACAGTTTCCATTGGAGATTCTGTGAAGGACTCCCTTGAACTTGAGGTCATGGCCAGCCTTCCTCGACCCGTGAATCAGTTCTGGGTCTCCAGTTTTTCTGATCTTCCAACTGTCGTGGAAGGAGTCTTAGGAGCAACTTGCAACTGTTAGAAAGGATGCTTCCTTGGCAGTCCTGAAATATTTCCGTTGTCAAGTTGCTCTCTTGATGACTCAAAATTAATTTGTATGGAGACCAGTTTAATTACCTGAAGTGTAATGATTACACTAGTAATCGTTAATGTACTAAAAGTTATTTAAGTAAATTATAATCATTCTAAATTATAGCTATTGAGTAATTATTGTGAGGCTCATGTTGAACTTCGCAGCTGTCAACGAATGTTCTTCCAGTCCCTGCCAAAATGGCGGCACGTGCCTTGACGACCACAACATGTTTTACTGTCAGTGTCCAACAGGACTTGCTGGCAGGTTTTGTCAGAACAGTGAGTAGCTCAGAGTCCGTGAAATAATACAACAAGCCAAACAACATCTAATGATAAACCCCACAACAACTCAAACAACATGTAATGATAAACCCCACAACAAGCCAAGCAACGACATTAAAAACCACAAGATGTTTCCTCAACTCGACTTTACAAACTTATTTTTCCAAAATCCAGGATGCACTTCCAGACTCGACCTTGCCATCGTCATCGACGTTTCTGGCAGCGTCCTCGACGAATGTCGCAGGGCAGCAGCTCTGGCAAGATCAATCACCATGGGCCTCGATGTGGACTCAGACATGGTCAGAGTTGCGTCCGTCATCTTTTCAACTGATGTCCTCAGTTCCTTCGACTTGAGGAGGTTCAGAGGAGACAAGAGAGCAGCACTTGAATCATTCGACTTCACCAGGAAAGGGGGAAGAACCAACATCAGGGGGGCATTCAAATACCTGTCTGATCGCATCTTCAGAAGGGTTTGTCTTCTTTTTTTTAGAATGAATGGGCTGAACGGAAGGATGGATGGACGGATGGAAGGATGAAAGGATGGATGGAAGAATGGAAAAAAGGATGGTTGGAAGGATGGATGGAAGAATGGATAGATGGATGGATGGAAGGATGGATCGATGGATGGATGGGAGGGTAGATAGAATGATGGATGGAAGGAAAGATGGATGGATGGATGGGTTTTTATTGTTTTTATTGTTTGTAAATGTCCTGAAATTGAATTAATTTCGTCATATCTGTTATTCTTAATTCGTTTTATTTTTCATTTTTAACTTAAATTTGAATTTAAGTATGGCGTTGTTTTCAAGTTTTAAATACAATACTTAACTTAAATAAACATTTACGACCTCCGTGGTTTTATGCTGCGAGTAGTTCTCGTGATGACCTCAGTTATTCAGTATTTATTGCGAGGCGGGGATGTTTTTATTACAACGACAACCACTCAATAAATACTCCCCAGCAACAACAACTCAACAACAGCAGCAACAACAACTCAACAACAACAACAACAACAACAACTCAACAACAACACCAGCAACAACTCAACAACAGCAGCAACAAAAACTCAACAACAACAACAGCAACAACTCAACAACAGCAGCAACAACATCTCCCTCATGTTGAAACCCACAAAACTGCATAAACGTTCTTTTTCCATCAGGAGAACGGAGACCGACCCGACGTCCTGAACGTGGTCGTCATCATGACCGACGGATTCAACAACGTGGGTGACCCCCTCCCTGGACATGGGGCGGAAGAGCTGAAAAGCAGGGGGGTGGTGGTCTTCGTGGTTGGGATCGGGGAAGAGGTCCACCCCGACGACCTGGTCAGGATGGCTTCGTACCCCAAGAGGATGCACTTCCTGAGGCTGGAATCGAACACGAGCGTCGACGATGTGTCCGAGCGGTTGCTGAGGGAACTTTGTGGTGGAGGATGGTGAATAACATCATCGACTTTTCATTCTTGTTGTTTGGTTTTTGTTGTTGTTGTTTTGTTGTTGTTTTTAGCAGTTTACAAGTCATCCAAGTTCATTGAATTATTTGTGTTTATGTAAGCTTCTTTTTTTTTCAAAAGTTCAAATAACTACGAGCGAGGGTAAAAGCAACAGTCGTTAAGTGTCGTGTTCGAAACCCAGCTTGCACAGCCTCATAGCGCCCGTGGTGTTTGCATCCGTCATGATCGTCCTGTTATGTAACTGACATTACAACAAACAACAACAACAACAACAACAATACCAACACAACACCCCTCAATAACGTCCACACAATACTGCAATAACACAAACATAATACCATAATAACATCAACACAACACTACAACAATATCAACACAACACTACAATAATATCAACACAACACTACAACAATATCAACACAACACTACAATAATATCAACACAACACTACAACAATATCAACACAACACTACAACAATATCAACACAACACTACAATAACATCAACACAACACTACAACAATATCAACACAACACTACAAATCAAAGAAATTAAAACATAAACTATAAAAATCACAGCATAAATTATAAAAATCATTAGGCAATAAATCCACTGATAAAGAAATAAATACTATTTCAAAATAATAACTTGAAATATGATCAGCTCAATTCAACATTACAGAACAAAAGGGCAACCAACCCGTGGCAAAACATCCCAAAACATTGAGGACAGCGTTGACGAAGCAGTCTTTAAAATCTTCCGATCTTTCTCTTTTGTCGTCCAGGGAGTGGTACACATCCACAGGGGTGTGTCCGTTCATGCGGGGGTGACCCAGCCCCTTGTCGATGCTGGTTAAGTCCATGGAAGAAGGTTGGTGGACGACCGGGTGGTTCGGTATCTGAAAGTGAGAGGGGGGGGTAGACTTGTGGCTCATTGCGGCTCGATCTGCTCAGAAGCAGTTTAGCAGTATATTAGCCGCTTCAGACCTAACGTTATATTTTTATTATTATGATGATGATGATGATGATCACAGTTGTTGTTAGGAATAATTAATAATAATAATAATAGTTGAATTATAATCCCATTGCCTTGTTATTTTCGCGATGTTGAGAGTACAAAAATCCTCTATGGATTTCAATCGAAAAAATATTTCACATTGAAACATTAATTGCTAGATTAATCATTATAATTTACAATTATTAATAAATAAATATTGTAATTACAATTAACTAGATAAGAATTTATCATTTACGACAGCAGATTGAAATTCTCAGAGACTGTGATTGGGGTTCAAACGACCAGCAGACAAAAATGAATTCCTCACCCACCCCCATTCATCGTGAGAATTTCAATGTTAATTCTCAGATGCAGAGGAGCAGGTATAATCGCTAAAGATATTTTTTTTTGTTATTTATTTTTAAATAATTATTATTGGAGAAAAAATAACATGAAACAGAAGATCATAAATCAGTTCTGCGTTATCGTCCTGGTTCTGTAATTCTGAGAGCAACATGTCAACCTTGCAACAATGAACAATTCAACAATGCAACAATTCATCAATGAACAATTCAACAATGCAACAATTCATCAATGAATAATTCAACAATTCAACAATCCAACATGCCAACAATGTAACAATTCAATATCAGAGTTTTTTTCATAACCCTTTAAGGAATAAATTGAAAAATATGGATTGAAATGAATCCACAAACATTAACAAACACTCATTTACACAAGTAAATTTCTTTATTATAATATTCTACTTTATCGAGAATACATGTAATAATAATAATAATAATAACAGNCATCATCATCATTATCATCAATAATAATAATAATAATAATAATAGTAATAATAATAATAATAATAATAATAATAATAATAATAATAATCATCATCATCATCATAATCATCATCGTCGTCGTCGTCGTCGTTACCATCGCCATCGTCATCGTCATCATCATCAGACTTGATTAGTTGCTTCCATAAAAACGTTTGTTTCTCTGATACAGATACGTGTATTTTGTTTGTTTTTGTTTCGAAACAAAACATGACAACACAACTGCACAACTGCATCGTGTTGTTGGGCTTCAACTTTTGTTATTGTCCACGTTTGAGTGCTTGAATAAAACATTGACATTGACGAATTTTATTAAAATCCAATTAATAAAGAATTGATTGAATTACTTTTTAAATCTAATCTTCATCACGAACTGAAGATGTCTTGCAGCAACAACAACAACAACAACAACAAAAACAACGCAGACAAGAACAGCAACAACACAGACAAGAACAACAGCAACAACAACAATGCAGATAAGAACAACAACAGCAACAACAACACAGGCAAGAACAGAAACAACAACACAGACAAGAACAACAGCAGCAACAACTCGGACAAGATAGCATCGCATGTAGGTGATGAAAATTCACTCCACTTGTTGATCAACCCATGCGAGCCATGTTGATCAACCTCCACACATGACGAGACTACCATGTGACTATCACGTGATATCTCCATCAGGATTCTCAGTGTGTATGTGTCAGGAAGAGTGCGTCTGTGTGTGTGTGCGTGTGAGTGCGCGTGGGATTATCTTGGAAGGATCTACTAATAATTAGAACAGGATCCAGCTCAGCTCCTGGATTAATGAATCCACTTGCACCGGAGAGGCCTTGCAAAAAGGCTTCCAATCAACTTCTTATTAGGAAATTTTATTTGGCAATAATTCATCATAATTTTAATAATCATAATTCTCATAATCATAATTCTCATGATCATAATTTTCATGATCATAATTCTAATAATCATAATTCTCATAATCATAATTCTCATAATCATAATTCTAATAATCATAATTCTCATAATCATAATTTTAATAATCATAATTCTAATAATCATAATTCTCATGATCATAATTTTCATGATCATAATTCTAATAATCATAATTCTCATAATCATAATTTTAATAATCATAATTCTAATAACGGCTTTTTGTCTTCAGGCGAAATTTGTCATCTGATGCGAATCATAAATGAACGTAAGAAACAAATCTTTGACATCTCAAACGAAATAGAAAATCTAACATCTTAACTACTATACTAAATATTGTGACGTAATAACTGGGCACCGGTTTACTAGGACGTAATTAAACATAATTACAAAATTAGATATAATAATAATAATAATAATAATAATAACAATAATGAAGATCATTACATAATTAGATTTAATAATAATATTATTAATGATATTACATAATAACATTATTAATGATATTACATAATAATATTATTAATGATATTACATAATAATATTATTAATGATATTACATAATAATATTATTAATGATATTTCATAATAATAATAATATGAATAATTATTACATAATTTTCAAGCGAGTCCTCCAATCCTCTTGCATGGAGACCGATCAGGATCAGCGTGGATAAATCTATCTTGACTTGAAATAAAATCTTTCCACTGTTTACGTCCGTCTGTAATCTGTAATCTGCAATCTGTAATAGGTTTACTTTCAACCCAGTTTAAATTTAGAACGAAGAGCTTAAAGAAGTAAGGACGTCTTGCAAATATGTATTTTTAGACAAAAGATTGTTGTTGACAACAATTGTTGTAAGTTCTAAAATATGGATCCAGTAATTTTCCTTCCTTCAGAATAGAATTCGTGTCTTTGTTAGATGAGTGACAAAATAACAGTTTAGAAATTTTCCATTCACCATTCTGAATGAAGCAGATGAGTCATTCTCGCCGGACATGAATGCATGCATGCAGTATATTTTTACGTGCATGCATGCGTGCTTCGTATTCATTCACACAGTTCATTCACCTCGTTCATGCATGATTCTCTAGCGCTTTGTTTTTCAAACGTCAATTTGAATCGACCATCAATCAATCAATCAAACAATCAATCACAGACATTCAATCAAAACTGTCGTAGCTCGAAGACACGACGGGCAAACTTAGACAAACAGATAGATTTGTTAGAGAATTTTTTTATATTGCCGCCGTACGTCTACAGCGGCGGCAGACGACACTGGCATCATTCACCACTCAGTCCATGCATCGCTTCGGACTATTTAAGAAGAACTCCCGCCCATAGACCCAAACGATTTTCTATTCTCTCTGTACTCGTTATCTTGTATCTTGAATCTTGAATCTTGAATCTTCATCTCTGAACTTTTGCCGATTGAAATGCATAAACCGTACCTGGCTTTTGTCTTTTCGGTTCTAGTTTTGAGCCAAGTAGGAGCCGATGTTAGGAGGGTGGGCATGAGGCCCCTGTCCCGCCCTGGTTACTGTCAGACAGAGGCAGTGACCTTCGAGATCTGTTACGAGTGTGGCAGGTTCACAGACTCAATCCGTGTCTACAAGGAGTGCTGTGGCAAGGAGAAAGAGGCCATCAAGTACTGCAATAGTGTCACCAGCAAGCGCTGAAAAGGTGAAAAGGTTGTTCCTGCGGTTGATTTCTTATCTGTTTCAATCAATTGATTGATTGATCGATTTTCAATCGGTCGATCGATTGATTGATTGATTTGATTGAAAATAAAGTAGAATTAATTGCTTGAATTAATCTAAAAATTGGATGGTGAAGGAATTTATCAGAATGTTAATATTAAGTGTAATCGCATAAAATGATTAGTTTCAATTAGTAATGTAATACTTAACTAGAATTAATTAATCGACTAATTAATTAACTCGAATTTAACTTTTCAGTTTTATTTTACAGTTTAATTATTTACTTATTTATAAGTTTCATTCAAGGAATTTAAAAACAGTTATGAAGGAATTAATGGAAACCAATGATAACCAATCACTCATGAGTAACTCTTAATGTGCAAGTCTCAATAAATCACATGAATTGAATCTCTTGGAAATGATTCACAACTTCAGACATCCAAGGAGAACTTGCGGTGGAAGTGATGAGGAGGAGGAGGAGGAGGGGGGGAGGTGCACAAACATTCCAGGATTCAATTAATTATTCCAATTCCACTCTGCTCTCTCGTCTTCATTTCCGTTTCTCTGGAATGGCCGGAAGATTATCCGCGTGTACATTCGACATTCGACATTTGAATCTGGATCTGAAATTGAAAATCTATTTTTGAACCGTTGTAAATAAACGTCTATAATTATCTTTATTATTATGTTTCAAAAACAGAGTAAATTGTGACACTGGATCTGCTGGAATTTGTGAGATAAAAGTTTACAAGGCATAAAATGCGGAACAGTGATTCTTGTTGTTGTTGTTGTTGCTGCTGCTGTTGCTGTTGTTGCTGATAAATTTATTTCTACCTTCCACGAACACAATTGTTTTAGCTTCATTCAATTTTTTTTAATTCAAAGATTAGTTGAAATTTCACTAAACATTAATAATAAAATGTATTATATTTATAATTAATCTGTAATATAATAAAATCACTAAGTAATCACATTACTCTCTTAATTGAGCAAACAAAATTACTAAAAACAAATTACAGATAAACTCCTCAAACCAACTTTCCAACCAACAAATGAAGAACAAATCCAAAATTCCACAACTCCCTTTTGAAGAGCCTCCATTGTAGACTTTCAAATTGTCTCAGATTTTGAACTCTGGACTAAAAAGAGACATCACCTTCATCTAAAATGATGAAACGATTCTCAGGATGAAAACAGCTCATCATTCCAGACGAGTCGTCTGCTCAGTTCCCTCGCTAGGGTCACACCTTACAGACCTTTGACCCTAAACATCAAAGTTCAAATCTTCTGCGCATCAAAATGTTCTAAACTCAGAACTGAAAAAGTCGAATGCGAATTTAGGATTTCAAGGAGTTTTTTTTGGCTTTTCTTTTAAACTGTTGACAGTTTAATAGGATAAAGATGTGTTTTTGGTGAACTTAGGAATTCTGAAAACCAGAAAATAAATTGCTGAATTAATTGAATAAAGAAATAAATAAATGTTAAAATAAATAATATAAAATAATAAAAGATAACTAATAAAATTCAATAATATTTTGTATTAAACTAATAATAATATTAATGTTTGAACGAACTTGACAAATGAAATTGGTTACATCATCATTCCAAATCAGATGCCGACATCGTGTTGATGACGTAATAATACTAACTTGAAAGAAACAACTGGTGATAAAGGGATGTCTTTGATGAAGAAGGTTGACAATGTTGCATTTAAATGTCTGCCAATGTTATGCAATGTTGCGTTGACGCAGACGACAACAACAACAACAATAACAATAACAACAACAACAACAACGACGATATCAACAACACAAAGACAGTACAAAGTACACATCAACGTTGCATCGATAGAGACCTTCCAATTGTTGATGATGCAGTTGGCTACGTAATCTGTTTTAATATTTGTAT